>CAUYON010028491.1:0-39925 GCA_963573935.1 Arctocebus calabarensis
GGCACGATTCATATACATTCAGAAATGTTTTGATCGTACTGTTACAGATAGCCTTCATGGCATTTTCTTGATCACTATATAAAGACATTGATACTCTACATTTAATAAGTTTCCCCAGTACCCTGCTAAGATGCACCATAGCTCGAATGTAGTGTCCTGAGCCCCAAATGCAAGCCTCTCAAGGTATAGCCACAACCCCATCCTTTGGTTCTGCCTGACTTACAGGCACAACCCCCTCGTTCTGGCAAAAGGCAGGAGCACCATCACATCTGTTTTGTGATGCTTCATGCAAACAGCTGCGTTGCCTTTCTTTGTGTGGATACAGCTTTTAAAAATGAAAATCTCCATGGCAACAGCTGCAGCCGCTTATTACAGAGCTGTGGAAATGACGCTGATATTTGTGGGGAAAGCTGTGCTCTCAGAGTAATGCGTCCCTTATATTGGAGTGGATATTTCCCACTAACATTTTCATTTTTAAAAAAGGGTATGGGAATGTGTTCAAAAGAAATTTACTGGGGAATTGGAGAGCTCAGGGAATTGGTTAAGTGAGAATGGAGCCTTTTATCTGTGGTCTTGAGTTAACTCTTTGGCAACAGCTCTTGATACTTCAGTTCTAGGGAGGGCAATGCCCACTGCTTATGTTCAGCCTCGCAAATACACGGCTCTAAAGAGAATCACTTAATAGCAACAAGAGTAATAATTAAAATATGAACTATAGCCTGATTCCTGCGTCTTTTAGCACCTTCATTCCTTACAGCTTCTAGAAACCTTTATATTCAAGACGATAGAAAACAATTTGTTCCATCTGTCAATACGTATGAAATAGCTTCAGAGTAAGCTTACATTTCCTATTAACTCAGTTCTGAAATTAATAGCCTCTTTCATGGGCTCATGCTAAATGTTCTGACACTTTCTTTTTGCTGACCATTAAGGTGAGCGGAGAGGAACGCTAAAGGGAAGATTTGCCATGACACACCTTCGAGACTTCACACATGGTGGGGAGAGGATCTGTATGTTGAGTTTTTAATGAGTTTTGCATCCCAAAGCCTGACGTCCAAATATTTTAATGATCTCATAGACAATGTCATTGATGAAAGAGCTAGGTAGTTCAATAGGAGCTGTCTAACTATAAGGAAACAGAAAGGTGATAGTAGGTTGGGGAAATAAAAACATCAAAAGTTATGATCTCTAAGACTACAGATAAGCCTTGAACATAGCAAGAGTATCCATCACAACCCAAATCCTTCACTTCCTTCCAAAGGACTCTGAAACCCGATGAGATGGTTTAAGTGTGCACACGGATGGTGACTTATGTCTGTGAGAGTGAGGAGGGATGTGTGTGATTTGTGTGTGCACACTCCTTGAGAACAGATCAGGATTTATATTACCTGCTTTACCTTCAAGGTTCAAATCTCTTAAATATAAGTTATCCCATGTGTTTTTTATTTATGAGATTTAAAGCTTTAGAGTATATATTTCACCATCAAATTTATATTTTATCCAAAGTTTACCAAACCATGTTAGTAGCCTGGTTTGTTTCCCTCCCATGACTCGTAAGAGTCGGAGAAGCCCAGACAGAATGTTTTTGCCTTCAGCTATAGGAAATGTATTGCAACAAAAGTTCCATCTCTTCCTAGTTTGGAAAATAGCTGCAAAACAAAAACCTTCCCCCTTTAAACCCAGCCTCTAGGGATTGTTTTATTTTTATTATAGTGGAAGGCAGCATGTTAGAATCTATTGTGCGGCAAGCAGTATGTCTCATCTCCCTTCTTTGGCTGCCAAGCCTGTTCCCCCTTTAAAAACCAAAGAAGAAATGGTATACCCAACAATGCCAGAATTGGGGATTAGAACTCTCCTTGAACGGGGTCTTTCAATTCATTGCTGTTTGATTGCCCACATTCATCCTATGTGTCATTTGTCCTGCCAATCAGGGCTGTTTTCCAGTCAATAAGAGCATGCGGCAGACCTGGAGAGAGAGAGAGAGAGAGAGAGAGAGAGAGTCAGTCAGTCTCAGTCTCTCTCTCTCTCTCTCATTTCTACACTTCACCCAAACTACCCTAATCAATTCATGGCATTGCTGCAGATATTAGTTGAGAGACTCAAGAGAAATGTAACTCTAACAATTTTATGTTCACTAAACTATGTATTATGGAATGGAGAATGTATTGATTTAAATTCTGATGCAGGAATGTTGAGAGGAAGCCAACAATAAAGGAGGCTGGTGATCATTCTCCTCACAAGCAGTCAGCGTATTTGCCTGGATAGGGTAGCCTCTGGCAGATGTCTGATAAAGGTTGTTGTGGAGGAGAGGTCATTATCTGGCATAAAATGTGTCTTAATATATTTAACTCTGTGTTTAATAAATAGTAGTTCTCTTTGCTGAATTACTTCTAAAGCCAAATGGAAAATGATTTTGTAGGAGGATCTCCCCACAAATCAACAAAGAGGGTCAAGTGGACCAGCTCCACCCAGAGCCCCTGTTGGCAGGCTTGGGTCATAAGAAACCACTGCCCCCAGCCCCTGTGTGTTTTGAAACACAAATCATGCATTCAGAGACAACAGTTACAGGGTCTCATTTCTTAGTGACATTCCATCTACATGTATACTAGTCCCCTTTGGTGACATACATTTCCATCATTTTGTCCCCTAAGGAGTCACCTTTTGGCAATACATTCTATTCTGATAGAAAACTAATGTACTAATGTTTTAATTATCTGTGAAATTTGGTAGCAGCCAATGACAGATACTTCCTGCCAGATAACAAGCCCAACATTCCACCTTTCCGATGTAAACATTCTCTTGCACCTAAGGGAAAGTCCACCTTCACCGCAAAGGAGCTGCCTTCCCAGGCAAGCCCTTTTCCCTTTTTTGGCTGTTTTGCCATTGAATAAACACACAAAGAACGAACTGAAGAAATGTACAGATAAAAGTTAAAGGTACACGAAGACTTCTCCAAGGGATACTATGACAGGAAATTACTCATTGGGACCACCACAGACAACAAACCTGTTTTGGTGCACACACTCGCCAGCACAGGGTTCCCTGGGTGGGAGCATCGAGGCAGAGAAGGTAGCACAGGGGCCTTGGAACCAGACCAGCTAAGGCTCTAATTCCAGTCCTGCCTATTGCTTGCCAGGTGACTTGGGCCACCTTGCTAACCTTCCTCAGTTTCCCCTTGTAATATGTAAAATGATCTTATCTCAATAAGTAGGCTACTGTGAGGATTACAAATATGCAAAAAAAAAATCACAGTTCTGGCTCATAAGAGGACCCCAGTAAATGGCAATCATTGACATTGCCATATAGAGGGCACGAAGTCCAAGAGAGTTTTAACACTGAACATTTTCCCAAAATGTCATAAATACTTTCCAAATTCAGCATTTAAGTATTTAAAATTAAGCTGATGTTGTATAGGGTGACATTTTCCCAAAACGTCATAAATACTTTCCAAATTCAGTGTTCAGTATTTAAGTATTTAAAATTAAGCTGATGTTGTACATGTTGTACAAGTTTGTTGTACAAACTCCCTTTTTACACCTTGCTAGCCTATTCTATTATGGTTTGAAAAGCTGGGGATTATTTTTTCTCTGTCCTCCTTTTGGGAAACTACCAATTAAGTTCCTTTTTTCAAATCTGGAATTTTAAGGCTTTAATGTGTTCAATTTCATTAATTTAACAGAACCAATACCCTCCTTCCTCTCCCCTGCCACCTCTAACAGCCTGGCTTGCAGAAGAGCCAAGGACTTGTAGGCAATCCAAGGCCGGAGTGGTGGGGCCACCTGTTTGCTTCCGTAGGACTCCACATGCTGGCATTAGGCTTGGGAGAATTTTCCCCCTTTTCCTGAGGGTGAAGTTGCCTGGGCCTTCACCATCACATTTCATGTGAAAACCCAAAGTACCATCATCTCCAAGTGTGCATTGACCTCCCCCTAATGATGTTGGTTAGGATTAAGTGATAAATCAGGTTTTTGGTAAATAAAAACAGAGATTTTGTTATTTCTCAGCATAAACATTTTTAGAGGCTCTCTTGCATAAGACATCTGAAAGGTGCCACAGCCTTTATCATTCTCATCTAAGTGGCATCCTCCTCACCTGGCCCTCTCTGTTTCCATTTGGATGTTTTCTAGAAATGGTTCTGAGGTACTTAATTAAGACTTAATTTTCTAAGAAGGTGATACTAGAATTGTTTTTTGTTTGTTTGCTTATTTATTTATTTTAATTGAGACAGAGTCTCACTTTGTTACCCTCGGTAGAGTGCTGTGACATCACAGCTCACAGCAACCTCAAACTCTTTGGCTTAAGTGATTCTCTTGCCTCAACCTCCCAGGTAGCTGGGACTATAGGCACTTGCCACAATGCCCAGCTTTTTTTTTTTTGGTTTTAGCAGGCCGGAGGTGGATTCGAACCCATCAGCCCTGATGCATGTGGCCAGCAGCATACCCACTGAGCTACGGGTGCTGCCGTGATAATAGATTTGAATAAAAGTCTAATGAATAAATTTAGTCCAGACAAAAGAGATATAATTATTAAACTCTACCTTTTTCCCTAAAGAATTAATAATTTATATATAATATCAGGCCCACCTGAAAAGAAAAGTAAAACATTGATAGAGTATCCATTAAATGAGTAGAATGGTAACAGAAAAGAAAACCTGATCAATAAAAGCAAGAGAGACCAGCAGAAAGCGGAGGGGCATTACCAGAAAGCCAGCTCTCTGTGTGCCTATCACCCCTTTCCTGAGCACCTTGTACTGGACCCTGCCCTTGTCCAGCACCCTGCCTCCCTTCTTTCTTTCTGGTGAATCATGTGACTAAGTCTCTAGTTGTAAACCATTCAGACAAAGGCATCTGCATCCCAAGTTTGTCTGTTTGATTGTTTACCAAAGTTACTTATTCCATAACTTACCCTCAAGGAACACTTCGCCCTCCAAGTCCTGAGGTTCACCAGCCTGTTTGTCCCATCTGCTCTCAGGGGATATAAATTCAGACTGTGGATCTTTTGAAGATGGGTGAACTTAACCACAGGGAGCTGCTGGACCTCATACACTCTGGGTAACCTTGGGAGAATGGAGGCCTGGTAGTGGGGGTAGTGATGGTGATTCCAGAACCTTGGATATGTTGAATCAATACATTGATCATCCTCTAAACCATGAATAGAAAGGCGACTTGAGCCACAAATTATTTTATTTATTAAAATAAATAAATAAGCAAACAAATGAAAAACAATTCCATGAACCACAAATTAATTAATGGCTTCATGGTATTACCCACCGCACTTCCTAACTCCATGGGTGGGTCAATTCCATGTAAACACAATCCTCAAACCTCACTTTTCCACCTACATATACTTAGGTGTCAGGAACAGCCCCTCTTTCTAATTTGTCATTATGCAATAGTGTTCTCCCATATGTTGTCTACTAGCCAAGAGCAACCATCTATGATGCCTGCCAAGCAGGAAGTATGTAAAAAAGTCAGGATAAGGCAGAGGTTCCCTCTATTACCCAGGAACTTTATTTTTTTATTCTATGTTTTATCATTTCAGGCTAACCTGAAGGTACCTATGATTAGGTCACATAGTTTGCTTTGGTAAGGTTAAAGTTGGAGTCATAATTGTCTCCTTTACTCAGAATGCATGTCATATACCCATTCAATGTACCCGTTGGGGGTAGGAACTCACCCAAGCTCTTCTCTCCCACCCCTAGACTTGAATTTTTTTTTTCTCTCATGTAATCCTGTAGTTGTTAACCTACTAATTTCTATTTTTTATTCATTTACTTATTTATTTTATTTTTACATTTGCATGTGTTAATTAGGTTTCTACTTTTTGCCTTTGCAGAATTTAAAAGGCTTAAATTTTAATAATAATAACAATGTCTAAGATAAGGACTAGAAACAAAAACCATGTAAAGAATGAATGAAGATAAATACATTCAGAAAACAGATGATTACTAATTTCAAATTAGTATTGAGTACATGTGATGCTTGTATTTCCATTCTTACAATATTTTGCTTCAAAGAATGTTTTCCAAATCTGTCCAGGTCATTGCAAAACATACAAAATGTCCTTCTTTTTGTGGCTGAATAGTATTCCATGGTATACATATACCACAATTTATTAATGGATTCATGTGTTGAAGGACACTTGGGATGTTTCCACATCTTTGCGACTGTGAATTGTGCTGCTATAAACATTCATTGCAAATGTCCTTATGGTAAAATGTCTCTTTTTCTTTAGGGTAAATACCTAGTCATGAGATTGCAGGATCAAATAGTAGGTCTACTTTTAGTTCTTTGAGGAATCTCCATACTTCTTTTGATAGAGACTGTACTAGTTTGGGGTCCCACTAACAGTGTATGAATGTTCCCTTTTTTCCATACCCCTGCCAGTATCTGTTCCTTTGAAACCTTATAATATGGGTCATTCTCCCTGGCATTAGATGACATCTCAAAGTGGTTTCGATTTGCATTTCTCTGATGATTAGGGATGATGAGCATTTTTCCATGGGTTTATTGGCCATTTGTTTGTCTTTATGAGAGAAGTTTCTGTTCAGGTCTCTAACCCAGTTTTTAATGGGATTGTTTTTCTCTTCCAGTTTATTTTCTTGAGTACTTTGTAGATTCTCATTATTAGTCCTTTGTTGGATTCCTAGCATGCAAATTTCTTGTCTCATCCTGAAGGTTGTCTCTTTGCTTTGTTGATTGTGTCTTTAGCTGTGCAGGAACCTTTTAACTTGATCAGGTCACACTTACTTTAGTTGTTGCTGTGATTGTCAGTAGGGTGTTCTTCATGAATTCTTTCCCTAGGCCAATAAGAGTAAGTGTTCTTCTTCCCACACTAGGGTTTTCATAGTTTCCTATATTAGATTTAAATTTTTTATCTGTCATGACTTAATTTTTGTAAGTGGTGAGAGGTGCAGGTCCTGTTTCAGTCTTTTGCATGTAGCTAGCCAGTTCTCCCAGCACCATTTATTGAATAGAGATTCTTTTCCCCAGTGTATGTTTTTGTTTGTTTTGTCAGATCATATGAGGCGAGTTTTATCTCTTAGACTCTCTATTCTGTTCCACAGGTCTATGTCTCTGTTTTTATGCCAATACCATGCTGTTTTGATCACTATAGACTTGTAGTATAACCTGAAGTCTGGTAACATGATACCTGTACATTTGTTATTTCAAAGAATTGCTTTGGTTATTCAGGTTTTTTTCTGGTTCCATATGAAATGCAGAACTCTTTTTTCAAGATCTTCAAAGTATGATGTTAGTATTTAATGGGGATTGTTTTAAATCTGTAGATTGCTTTGGATAGTAGAGATATTTTAACAATTTTGATTCTTTCCAGCCATGAGCATGGTGTGTTCTTCCATCTGTTAATGACTTCTGCTATTTTCCCAGTGTTTCATAGTTCTCTCTGCAGAGATTCTTCATATCCTTTGCTAACATATTTCAAGTTATTTCATGACTTGAAATATGCTGCTGCGATGCTACTGTGGAGAGTATAGTATGTTTTATTTGATTCTCAACTTGACTATTGTTGGCCTATAAGAAGGTTACTGATTTGTGGACATCAATGTTAGATCCTGAGATGCTGCAATATTTCTTGATCACTTTCAGGGTCTTATGGTTGATTCCTTAGAGTTTTCTTAAGTATAAGATCAGATCATCAGCAAATAGTAAATAGTTTGACCTCATCTACCCTCATTGGGATGCCCTTTATATCCTTCCCTTAGCTGATGGCATTGGCTAGGACTTCCCAGCACTATGCTGAATAGTTGTGGTGATAGTGAACATCCTTATTTGGTTCCAGTTCTGAGTAGAATGTTTTCAGTTTTTTGCCATTCAATAATGTTGGCTGTGGATTTGTTTAAAGTAGCTTCTATCAGTTACAACAACAACAGCAACAAAATTTTCCAACAACCAAAAAAGTGCTGGACAAGATGGTTCCACACCAGAATTCTGCCAAACCTTCAAACAAGAGCTCGTACACATATTGCAGAATCTATTCCAAAACATTTAGAAGGAAGAAACCCTTCCCAACTCTTTTTACAACACACATATCGCCTTGATACCAAAACTAGGAAAAGACACACTAACAACAAAAAAAAGTACAGACCAATATCATTAATGAGTATCAATGCAAAAATACTCAGTAAAATCTTAGCAAACAGAATTCAGCTACATGTCAAAAATAATTCACCATGACCAAATGGACTTCATCACAGGACCCAACGCTGGTTCAATATACACAAATCCAGAAATGTAATTCACCATATAAACATAAGCAAAACTAGAGACCATATGTTCCTCTCAATTGATGCAGAAAAAGCATTTGACAAAATTCAGTATGCTTTTTTGATAGAAAGACTTAAGAAAATTGGCATAGATGAGATATTCCTTAAACTGATAGAAACCAAGGTGCTTTTGTTTCATGTATCTTGCACTTGATCTGCTCCCTTTGTCTCACTTTCTGCTGATTACTGTTTGTCTTAGCTTTTGACTACTCCCTCCTTCCCCTGACATGAGCATTTGGATATCCCTACTTCAGTGGTTTTTGACTTCTTGGGGGGTCATGGACCATATGGAGAAGGTGAAGAAAGTTAAAAAATTTCCTTCCAGAAAAATGCATGTGTGCATAACAAATGTTGTGTTCATGTACATTCCTGTGCTCCCAGAATCACTGATTTCCTGAGTTCCTGGTTGGTTATTCACATGCTACTTATAGTTTGCCTACCTGGTCCTAACTTGAAGCTTTCCAGGACCTCCCTCCTACCCAGACTCTATTGAGTTTTTCAGTCTACATGTTCCCCCATTGTCTGGTCCATTGCTTGCCTAGATATGCAAAAACTACCCTCTTGGTCCTTTGAAGGTGTTCCTAGGGTTCTAGGTTCTGGCACCAAGCATAGCTCCCGCTTCACCACAGCTCAGCCTTGGCCTTGAAAAATTAAAGGTTCATTCTCACACATTTCCTCTGACCAAGTTTTAGAACTGTCTTTATTGCACAGGCAGAACAGGTCTATGACTTGCTCAGGTTAGGAATCAGTTTTTACAAGTTGTATTGGTTTGAGATTCATGTATACCTTAATGTCCACCTTCTTAATCCAGATAAAGCTGTGCCATGAAGAACTAGTGCCAGATATGACTCTTTTTTATAAAACATCCACTTCACAGAAATTCCTAGAAACATGTGAGTTAAGAACATCAGGTGGAAGCAATACCTGCTTTGGCAAGATTTGTTGGTCTGCAGGTCCCATGCTTCAAAAACAAAATTGAAATCTGTGGGAATGAAGCAACTGCCTTGGTAAGATATATTAGTTTTTAAGAAGATAACTATATGCTTTGGTCCCAAAGTTAATTTGAATTCAAGTGAAATTATCTGTAATTTAAATGATGGCTACAGATTCTTAATTAAATTAAGCTGTGATTTGAGACACAGATGCTCACTTAATTGTTAATAAATGGAAGATGGAGAAGGGTCAGGGGAATGAGTTGATCATTGCAAATATTTTGTAGGTGGTGGCTGTTGCCAGGTGAAACGCCCTCAGGCTGTCTCAGGCAGCTGTTTATCATCACAGTGGGGTTTTATCTAATTTGTGAATAAAAGGCACCCAGATTAGGAAGGCAGCCCATTGTCCATGAAAAAGTCCTTTAACCCAGCCAGAGGAAACTGGCACTTCATTCAGCCACTCATCATTGTCCCCAGCACATAGCGTTCATGAAATATTATGGGCTCCAATTCAAGGATCGCCCCTTTGCTGAGTCTCCCTTATCTCTGGGTAGCATGCAGAGAGCTATGACTTGGTGACCACATTTTCCTTGAGTGATAGCAACAAGATTTCTGTGGTATGTCTACCTTAATGTGCCCTTCGTGGCAAGGCTGCTAGACATTCAGCTCTGATAGATTTGCAAGACCACTATCAATCTTTTGTGGTTAGCAGTAGTTAACAATTTACATACATCCCTTTTTTGATACTATCCCAGTAGCTTCTACTCCATAGGCTTTATTAAGAAAAAGATGAAGTTAATATTTGATCTAACACTAAGCCTATTGCTCATTCCATCCCAAAAGATTCTTATAATGTTCTGGTACACTAATTGGAATTCTTAAATGCCTCCCTATTCTTAGAAGTAGAGCTTAGTTTTCATTGATTTCTTTTGGGCAAATCCTAAAAGATATAGCAATCATTCCAAAAATATTAACACAAGGAGCAATATTAGCAAAAATAACAGCTAACATTTATGGAGCATTTTCCATGTTTTAAGTAGCATTCTAAGCACTGTATACATATTTACACATTTAGTCTCCACTCAGTGAAGGAGACATAATTATCACCATTCTACTGATAAAGATTACTGACAGACACAGATAAGTAATTACTGTAAAGAGACAAATGTCACCACATGGAAGAAAATGGCAAACAACCACAGGACAGTAGATCTGAGTTAGTGCTGGTATGAATGCTAAAAGATACAGGGCATTGTTTCCTATTAAAATCTGTTCACTAGGAAGTAGAGGTCTCCATTAGGAAATCTTGGCCTGTACACTACGTCTTCAGCAAAAACTCCTTATGTTTAAATGGATAGTTTAACTCGTGCAATTGTTATCTTGCAAAGTAGGACTAGAAATCCTAAACTCTTCCACTTCCGAAAGTGGTATTTCCCTCAACTTGAGGAAGGTAAAGCATCTGTTGTTTCCTCTCTGAGCTCACTCAGGTGACAGAGCCAGGTGTCTCCACTCCCGGGTCTGCATGGTACACTAGCTTTCATGGGGAGGCTGAATGGAATACCTGGTGCTCTGTTTACTAATAGTCACCTTGGGCAAATGATTTGACCTCCCAGACTGAGTCTTTCTATTTCTAAAATGACAACAATGCAGTCCTGAATGCCCCCAGCAAAGTGATACATTCTAAAAATTCCTTGTTGGGTGACGTTGTCATGTGCTCATCATAGAGGGCACAGCCCACTCTACACCTGGATGGCACAACCCTTGCTCCCAGGCTATACACCTGTACAGCTGTTACCATCCTAAACACTGTAGACAATTGCAACATCATGATAAGTATTTGTGTATGGAAATATGTCTAAATCTATAAAAAGGAGAGTAACAACATTGCATTATCATCTTAGGGGATCACCATTGCTTCTGCCGTCTGTTGTTGACGGAAATGTCCTTATGCAGATCATGGCTATACTTTCTTCATTGTATTGTTGGAAGGATTAAATGAGGTGTTTGAATTAAATACACAAAGTTATTTAAGGGATCATTTCCTCAACTGAAAACAGGAAATAATAATGACATCTACTATAGGGGGTTACTGTGAAGTTTAGATGAGATAAATGCTCATAAAAATGTCTTTGACAGTGTGCGCAACACGTAGCGAATGCTTCATAGTAAAGAATAGTGTTCTGGGGGCTCAGTAAATGTTGGAGAATCTGGCCTCCTGTATTTTCATCCTTGGGGATTACTATTTGGTCTTACTTCCATCTGTTTATGATTATATTTTAATCTTAACTAGATTTTTATCTTTGGTTGCTATCAACCTACTTTTCTATATCTTTTTATATGTATTATGACTAAAAGTTTCACATATCACAAAACTCTTTGGTGCTAAGATTTCTTTAATGAGGATTAAAAAAGCTGAAAAGCTGGAGAAAGGGTGGAAATTCCCAGTAGACCACGAGAATTATTCTATCTTAAGTGAATAGGCTCACAGTAGTGGGATTCAAATTTCTGCCTCTGCTTCAGAAAAAAAGAGAAAAAGAAAGAAAAAAAAAGAAATAAGAGTATTTGCAAGTTGCTTTTATCTTTAAGACTATCTCAAATTCACTTTCCTCTCAATATTAGGTGTAAGAGAAAATTTCTCAGAGCCTACAGACTAATTCAATTCTGACAAGACATTTCAAGCTAAATTGCAAAGTAATTTAAGATCTTCTTTCAAAGAAAATGCACATATAATTCATAACAAACCTCTTTTAACTCTTCTTCCCTTTTAACCAATTTTAAGCTCAGAGTTCTTTTTGTCACCTTAAAGTTGGAACTTAATGGACTAGAAACACTTAGGAGTCTGTCAAAGGCTTTATTCTGTGCTGAAATTTGTAACTATTCTTGATGTCATTATCAACTGGCTCCAACCTAAATCGTCGTAGGCACCTTCTTCCATCCTCTGTTGAAGTGCTTACTGTGCCTTACTGGCTGCTCAGCTATTTCCAATGTCAGGATTCGGTGAGCACAGGAAAGCCAAGTACCCTGTAGTCCTCACCCGGTAGACCTGGAGGAAATTGGAAAACAGCTAGTCAGTTTTTCAGCAAGTAAAACAGCTAGCGGGAGATTCCTGAAGGCCGCATTGCCCAACTGTCCGGTGCATTAATTTCCTACACAGCACCCTGGCAAGCATCTTTCATTCTGTTTGAGCATCTCCAACTACAGAGAACTCACTACTCCTATATAAAGCCCATTCTATTTTCCATCAGATCTAAGAATTAGGGCATTTTGAAATGGAATATGAAGCTGAAATCTGTCTCACTACGACATTTTACTTTTGGATATTATCTTGTCTGAAAACACAAAGAATGAGGCTGAACGTGGTGGCTCACACCTATAATTCTAGAACTCTGGAAGGCTCATATGGGAGGATCTCTTGAACTTAAGCGTTCAAGACTCTTGTGTCTAATGCAAATAGAAAAAATTAGCCAGGTGTTGTGGCAGGTGCTTGTAGTCCCAGCTACTTGGGAAGTTGAGGCAGGAGAATCGCTTGAACTCAGGAGTTTGAGGTGGCAGTGACTCTGTCTCTCTCTCACACTCATACACACAAAAAAGAAACAACAAAAATCACACACACACAAAAGAAGGAGGCCAATGCTTCCCCTGTCTGGCCAGCTTTCAAATGCACACTGCAGCGATTCCTGCTGAATTTGTCTCCAGACAAATGAGAGGAAGGCTGGCTGCTTCAGCCCGAGAGCATCACAGGATCATATTATCTCCTGCCCGTCTTCTCTATGGTTATGAAAATAGACTTCACCTGGAATAGTCTACCCACTCTCTCCCCTCTATCCCAAACCCTCCAATGCCTGTTCTTTCTTCCTAGAAGGAAACCCAGTGGCCTGAAAAGGTCTGTAAGGCCTGGGGCCTGGCCCAGCCCCAGCCCTGTCTCCCTCCATTACCCCCTCACTTATCTCCCTCCAGCCACATCGGCCTCCTGTGTCTCCTCGGAGCCATTGAGCAAGCTCAGTTTCAGGGCCTAGAAAGCTCTCTCTGCTTCTTTTCATTCTGGACTCCACTTAATCATCCTTCTCAGATAATCCCTCCCTGACCATCCAAGTGGAAGCAGAACCCCAGCCTTCCCCGTCCCATCCGCTCATGCTGCTTTGGTTTTCTTTTCAGTCGCTGTCATTGAATCTTAGGTTTATGGGCTTAGCCGTTTGATGTGTTGTCTTCTCCACTAAAACGAGTGGGGTGAGGAGCTGTGTTTGTTCCCTGTAGGATCTTCAGTGCTGAGGACCATGTCTGCACTGTAGACTGTGCTCAGTCAATATTTGGTGACGGAATGAACCAATTAATTCGGCCTGAGACTCTGTTACTCTGGGCCGGCTGGGATGTACCAGCTTATACTTCCCACAGAATGAAGGCCCTGTGGTTTTTTTACTCTCGTGCCTGACATCAAATGGGGAAATACTATTTGTCAAGGACTTGAAAAATCACTCTCTGGTATAAATTTGGATTCTTAGGGAGCAGTTATTAAGTATCCCCCAGAAGCTGAAAGAGTTAATTAACATACCCCCTCCAACACTGCTCTTGACTCTGGAGGGTCTTTGGCCCTTGGGAAGGTGAAACCTTATTCACTCAGGCTCAGAGAACTGGCCAGGACCTCTTGTTATTAAGAGGCAGCTCTTCTAGCCTCCCAGGGTGCCTGGAATGCCCCCAATTCCTGAAGTCATTATGTTTTACAGCAGGCTTCTCTTGACAGAGCTTCATCGGCCTCTGGCAGAACATAAGCCAGAATAATGGGCAGGCAGATGCCAGAATGAATTCCAAAGTGTACACACAATTCTTGGCCCCATAAAAATCAATTCCTTATTCATAATTAAGCAACTTCTCTGAGAAAAGGGCAGGTTGGTACAGTTATTAAAAGATAAATAATAGATAAGGATCCACTTTTTTAAGGCATAAAGAATTTTAAACACAAAATAGAACTGTAATTATTTTTCCTTCTGGTTGTTTCTTACCTGTCACACCAGGTCCAATGAAACAGAGCAGCTTTTTACAAGTTTTCATTGCCCTTTTATGTGTGTTTTTCCTTAAAATGTTTCTTTAAGAGCAGAATGACAAGTCAACTCTAGATGGGGAGAAAAGAAACTAAAAGCACCCTGACCTAAAGACCATTCCCTATGTCTTTTCCTGTTTTCCAGATTGGGGTTAGGGACCATGGCTGAAAGCAAAAGCTGCTAAATGTCTCCATACAAAAGAGAGCAGCAGGACTCCCCGGCAGTTAAGACCCCACACCTCCAACTTGCTAAACTGGCAACAGAATCAGCCTCTTTCCCCCAACCTTTCCCCAGCCCTTTTGCCTCAAATGAGTATAGGGAAAGGGTGGAGAAACAAGGGGTTATCCTAGGAAAGAGTGAAGTAGCTGTTACTGTTCCCTCTCCTTGAGGAGGTGTCTCCTAAGCCAAGTGGAAGGGATTCACCTGAATCACCCCAAAAGACTGGCACTGCCTGAGAGAAGAGGGGTTGGCAGCTCGTTCCCCAGGGCAGCAACCTACTGAAGGCTGAGCCCCTCCCAAAGCAGAGCAAGGAAGGAAGGTCCTGAATATGTGGAGACATGTGAGATCCCACAAAAAACAAGCGACTGGTGCTTCCTCTGGCCTAGAGATTTCTGAACGCAGGCATCTGGAGATTAGGTGGGCTCATCCCGCCCAGGCCGGTGCTATGTGGCTCTTGGAGCATGCTCAGAGGAAGCCCATATTAAGGGGAGTCAGGAGAAAGGGGAGAGCCAGAGAGCTGCCATATGGCCACTGATCTGAGTCAAGGAAATGGGCTGGGACTGTGCAGATGGGAGATCAGTGGCACCTGTGAAGGGTTCTCAGCAAAGTGGCAATACTGCCATGTCAAGGGAGGTCCCTAAGAGAGGGATCGAGCAGGAACCAGAGACCCCTGCCCACCCTTGATAGGCAGTTGGCCACATGAAAAGAGAGCTGGGCTCCCATCTCTCCTCCAGGCCTCCAACACCTGGGATTCCCCTGTGAGAGGGGGAGGAACAGGCTGCTGCTCTAGAATATTCTGCAGGGAGAATGGGGGATCTTGCTTTGAAGGGTTAGGTTTTAAGTTGGGCTGCACTAAATTTTAATAACTAAAATGAATTGAATCATGGAATTGGACCAAGACATCATTAATAAAATCACTTGCCCAGCATGAAGGTGTATTTACTATAGTACAGCTAGAAAGAGTGATTGGAGAAAAACTGTCATATTTATGTCCCAACTAATCAAGAACTCTTCAATGAGCTGGTGCCAATAATTAGGACATTTTCTGTTAGGGAGAAAAGATTTGGCAGAAAAGTCAGAATGTCTTTTTGTATATCTTTGGCTATAGTAATCATTTTCTCATTTTCTTTTTCTTGAATGATTAAGAGCTTACTATTTTTTCTTTTATAAGCTTTCCAGTGACATTGACTTCATGGTAATAAAGGAAGTGAGGCTGGATTGGTGGTAGAGAAGTAAGTGGCTCTGATTAGGCACCCAGCAGAGAAAGTAGACGGTGGAATTTGGGGTGAGGGTCAGTGGAGAGTGCATGCAGCCACCTGGGAGCTTGCGGTTGTTGGGTAGTTTCTGTGAGAACCTGGGCAGCAAAATACTTTAGCAACTGCCCTGAAGAATAACAGGAGCAGATGATGTTGGAAAGAGAACTTGAGGAACATTGTAACATTTAGAAAGAGAAGACTCAGCAGGGTCCAGAATGGGAAGGTGGCCAACGTCCCAGAGAGGATGGCATTGCTGGAAATGATGGTGGTAACATTGCTATGATACTTTCCATACCTATTATTTCATTTGTCCCCTCAGCATCACATCACTCACAGCATTTCTTCAGTTTCCTCTTTTTCTTCTCTTCCCTCTTCTCCCCTCCTTTTTCTGCAGGCCTAGTGTTTATTGAGCACTCACAATGTGCTCACACATTCTGCATAAAAAAATTATATGACCAAATGATCCCTGCCACCCAGAGCGCCTAGATCAGGGACCAGCCAGGCAGAGTGTGAGAGACAGGTGTAAAAAATCTTCATTCTGATTAGGTCGAGGTGTTGATTAGAAATGTATTTGAAATGCTTCTTTTAGAACTAAATCAAGAACCAAGCTTTGAGAGACAGAGAAGTAGGGAGAGAAATAGAGACAGAGAGAGATGTTTTACTTAAGTAATGTTTGTTTAGTTCTTACTAGCTACCAGGTACCATTATAAACATTAATTCATTTAATTGCTACAGCAACCCAATGTGGTAGGTACTATTATTATCATCCTAATTTTATAGAAACTGAGGTGCAAGTAGTTTAAATAACTTGCTCAAGGTCACATGCCCAGTAAGTGGCAGAGCTGCAACATACACCCAGACCTCACTCAGATTCGTTGTGTACGCTCTTTATGCTGCCTAACCTGAGTGGCACATTCCCTGCAGGAGCATCAGATAGAGGAAAAGAGGGGTTATAGTGAAACACTGGAGTCTCCATCCTAAGTCAGTGAATCTTGAATGGTACAGTAAGTGCAATGATCTGTATTCACATTGCTTTCATTAGAGGAACTTAGGATACGTCATTCACCTCAAAATATTTGAATAAAAGATACTGCCCTTATTTATTTCTGAGTATGGATACAATGCACTATCATCAAACTAGTTTCTGCTGAATAATCTGTTCCTAAACAGAATGAATCAATACCCTACATATACTTCCATTTTATGAGATGAATATTGAAACACCACTGTGTATTTCTGCTCATGTCATTTTCAGGGATATTGGTTCCATCCAACTTTTTCCCAGAAATCTGAGGACTGGATAATAGATCCAGTTTCACCACTTTGCACTGTAAATAATGCCTCTTCAGAGTGGTGTCCCAGAGAACAGCTTGACACAGGTTAACAGAAATCCAATTCCTTTCCTTCTCTAGTATTTTCACCCATTCCAAGTGCCCATCAACCCCAGAGTGGATTAATAAACTGTAGTATGTGTATTCCATGGAATACTATGCAATCAAAAAAAGATGGAGACTTACATCTTTTGTATTTACCTGGATGGAGTTGGAGTACATTCTTCTTAGTAAAGTAAAGAATGGAAAAGCAAGTATCCAATGTAGTCAATACTAATACGAAACCAATAGAAAAACAGCTCCATGCCCATGCAAGAGAAAAACACAAGTAAAATCAAATTGGGGGAGAGGGGAGGAGTGAGGGAGACTGGCAAATTCTCATCTAATATGCACAATGAGAGTGTATACAGCTCCCCTGGGTGAAGGGCTCACCTACAACTTGAACTTTACCTGAGAAATACAAACAATAGAACCTAATCATTTGTACCCTCACATTAACCTGAAATTAAAAGAAAATAATAATAATAATGACTGCATTTTTTAAATGTATTGAAATAGAAAAAAATAGTTCAAACATCTCCCTTGGCACAGCGGAGAAGTGTCAAGGGCTGAAATTGCTGGAGCGATGACATTCCTCCCTTGGGTTTAAGTTGGAAAACTCCATTTGTGCCACCCAAGCCCTCAGCTCATTCCCACTCCAACCCTTCACCCACAATTGTTGTTTCTAAATCCAGAGGTTTAGTACTGCAGCTGAAAATCAGAGTCTAGAGAGATGCCTCTTGCCAGGGACAAGAGCCTGGATGAACATCTTCCTAAATCCCAGCAGTGCAGAGAGGTGCAGCCTTCTTGGGCCTCTGCTTCTTTGCTTCATTCCCCACTCGAAGACTTTGCTTCCAAAACATCCTCCACTAACCTCGGGGAAATGCATCTCAAGCTGTGTCTCCTGGCCTATTTTTGTCCACAGGTCGTACTTCTGCCCAAGCTGCTGAGGGCACTCCCTCCCTCCAGGATCCCCCAAGTCAAGAGCTTTATGATAAACATGACACCTTTCAGCCAGCTCCTATGGCCACATCCCTGGAGCCCATGCCTGGGCACCTTTCTGGACATCTTTCTGTCCCCATGCAAAAATAACTGATTCCTTTCCCATCGCCTCAAAGCTTGTTCTGCCTTAGTTGCAACTAGGGCTTGTCATCTGTCATTGTAGACTTGTGCAGGTTCTTAGCAGATGACTGATGATGGTGGTGGGGATAAACAATCTTCACTGCGCGTTTATTCCGAGTGCCCATAGTAAGCTCTCAGTGGATGACTCTACAATTCCTGAGATTCATGCATAAATTTTAAATGTCCCTCATCTCCTCACAAGATTTCTGGGGGATAAGTACTATCATTATCTCCATTTCACAGATAATGTAACCGAGTCTGAGCATGAAGCAGTAACCTGCCCAGGGCCGTCTAGCCAATCAATGTCAAACCTTAGACTCCAGTTGAGAGGTTCAATGTCAGTTTTTGAGATTGGACTGATAACCCTAAGAGTACCCACATACTCAATGCCCAGTACAAAATCTTGTGGAGGATGATTCATTTTAGCAGATGACTAGCTTCTGCAAACGTCCCCTTTCCTGCTTTGCTTCCTTTCTACGTTCTAGTTGTCCTGCCTTCATTCATTCCAGCAGCCTTTATACAGCCTGCCAGGCACCAGGTGTGTTCTGAGCATGCAAACAGAAGCAGGACCCGGGTCAGGCCTGGCCATGCCGGACATGAAAGCAGGTTTCCGTGAGAAGCCCTGAGTCTCACCTGCTAGTGGGACAGGAGAGGGCGTGCAGTGACCCCAGTCCCCACAAGCTGCTCTTCTGCTTGTGGACACGAATGTGCTGCCATGTTCCATCCCAGGTGTGAAAGTCCAGCTTCTGTACCTGATGTTTTACTGTCCTTATAGTCAGTGTGACAGTGCCAGCCAACTATCCCAAAGTGGGTTCATGGTTCCCCACAACAAAATTGCTTTTTTTGTTTTTTAATAATTTTATTGAATTATAATTATGTACATTGGTGCAATCATAGGGCTCAATGTGCTTCATATACAATCAGAAATATTTTGATCGTACTGTTACAGATAGCCTTCATGGCATTTTCTTGATCACTATATAAAGACATTGATACTCTACCTTTAATAAGTTTCACCAGTGCATCTTAGCAGGGTACAAAATTGCTTTTTAAGGGAAGAAAGGAGAAATCTACATTGTGAACTTAGTAGCTGTGTGGCTGTGTGATGTTAATTTACTGGATTCTTCAGTTCTTTATTTTATAAAAGAATAAAAAAGGAACAAAGGGAGGGAAAAGGAGAGGTAACAATACTTCCTCTGTTTACTTCCCAGATGTTATAGGATCAAATAAAATTATAACATAGACATACGAGAGGTAAATAGGCCTCCGTGTCTTCTCAGCATGGAGCTTACAGGTCTGAGTAACACTGCCTCATCTGTCTTCACCCCCCCCCCAACACACACGCTCCCTGGGTCCCAGCCACAACCACGCAGCTCTGTCTTGTGTGTGCTCCTAAGTCTCCTGCCTCCTTGCCTGTCCTTACACTCTCTCCACTGCCTGGAATACCCTCTCCCCTTTCCTGTGGGTCAAGGGCCATCTCCTATGCTAACAGTGCCCCTTTCCTCTTCTGTACCACTGAATGTTGAGTTTATCTCACAAAATCATACCCAGTCCTGGGACTACAATAATTTGTCCTGGCTATCTTAGGCTTCCTTGCCTAAGTGAGCCTTGCACACATTAGGTGTTCAGTACAATGTTATTGAACTGAATGCTGCTTCCCTCTCTCTGTTCTTCTCTGCCTGCCTCCTGCTCCCTGTACACAGTGCCCCCCCCCAGCACATGTCAGGCCCCTGTGCAGATGTCCCAGGGAGCTTTAGGGCCAGCAAATTCAAGGGACAGTCTCCATTGACCAAGGGAAGTTAAGCTTTTCCTTTCGGTTAAGTCATACACATCGGAGGGAAGGGTATAAAGTTTGGCAGACAAATTGGTTGTACCATATTTGGTAGGCAGGAAGTGGACATTTCCCAAAGTGCAGAATGAAAATCAGTGGGGATACCCAGACGATTTTAGGGGATGCTCAGGTGAACTTTTTCAAACTACATCTTCTCACTTATATTGAAAAAATATATTTAGCACAGAAAAGTTACGATTTCCTAGATATTCTTTAATAAACCCCTTGAATTTGAATAAAAATGATTTAAAGAAAACAAAATCGTATACAGGACATAACTGAACGATGTGGTGTGTGCCTCGAGAGCCAGAAGCGCCAGGTCAGGGCAGACTTAGCCGAGGGGTGGGGTGAGGGAGTCAAGGTGAAGTGGTGCCTGCTCCATGGGTCAGCCCTATTGGCCTCAGGCCTTCACAGAATTATCTGCATGGCTGGGTTACCCTCTGCAAACACCTTTGTTTGAAAGGCAGAATGCAGATGGTATATTTTCTCCTCACTGCTGTCTCTTTCCTGGAATGAAGAACAGGCCTGTGAGTGTCAACACACACACATATCAAGCTTCGCAGCCTTGGGCCCCAGGTATCCTAATGGCCTTGGGGTTTTACACCTTTTTTCAGACTGGCAGATACAAAAGACCCAAATGGGAGTTTGCTTTTCCTTTTTCTCCAGCGAAGCACAACACCTGACAAAGAGAAAACCACTTCAAAGGCAATCCTTTTCTCTCACCTGTTTCAGGCCTCCACTCAAGATCCACATTTATCTTCCTTATCCAATTACAAGATCAAAGCAGAAGGGTTTGGCCTACTTTGGGGGTTTAAAGACAAAGAGGGAAAAAACTAAGAACATTTAAAATTACCTTTTCTGTGCCACACATCTTCCTATAGGAGAATTGAAATCCCCTCCCCCTGCTCACTCTTAACTAGTCTCTGGACACAGAAGTCAGGTCCGTGAGTTAACATGCTCCAATCACCAGCACCATAACAGCTTCAGTTACATCTCTGGACAATCCATTCTAATCTCACTCGGTGTGCCTCGTTGCCTTTTTGCTCTCTATATTGTCACCAAATCCTTTCCAAAACCCTTTGCCAAACTCGAATTTTTTCAAGAGTTTAAAATGTATCAAAATAAAAAGGCCCCCCCCACCCCAAAATCTGAAACATTACTTCATTAGACCCCCTAAAGCTCCTGGTCCAGCACATGTGTTCATTTTAATGCCACCATATGGCGTTCATAGTTCCTAAAATAGGATCTACCTTGTCCTTAGCACTGAGATTCAAGGCCTTGGCTTAAAAAAAAAACAGCAAATACGATGTCCTCCAAAATATTTAAGTGAACAGACTGCCTATTGGTGGATTGATTTTTCTCTATGGAAATAAATCTGCTGGCAGTCGCCAGAATTGGGGTTTAAAAGACGACTTCAGGCAGCTGCTGCCATTTGTTTCAGAGGGAAAATGAGGTTTTTGTCTCTCCCCGGGGGTTAATACCGTGATGTTCTCAACACCATTGGTGATCTGTTTCTGAAGGCTTACACTCAAGGGGAGGGATGTTTTGTGGGTTATGACAAGATCGCGGCAGAATATTTTGTGATTTGTAGCACCCATTTGTGCACAGGCCATAAAAGTGCACTTTTTATCAGGAACATTTGTGAATATCTAACAGCACTGAAGACATATGTCCACTAAATAATTCACAGTTATCTGTCTTCTCTGCAGATTCCTTATACACCTACCATGTTTTAATGCCTAGTTTGCTCAGAAACAATATTCTTTATGACCCTTCTGATATAAAAATGTTTACTGATGGGCAGCAATATATGGGTCCCCTGGGATGGAGCAGAGAGGAGGGGGAAGTCTTTCCGAATTCTCTACCTCTGCCCTCCTCGTCTGTTTCCCTCCAATGCCTCCGACCAGCACCCAACCTTAAGGAAAGAAACGCCTCTTCCAACACAGGGTACAAAATCCTATCTGGGCTATCAGATGAAAGCTACTAACTAACCTCTGCCCTCTTCTCTTTTCAGTTCTATATCCATTTACAGTCCCAAGGAGAATCCAAATGCATTTGACGCTGCGGCATTTTTCCAGTCCGTCGGGAATTTCCTGGGGATCTTTGCTGGCTCCTTTGCAATGGGGTCTGCGTATGCAGTTATCACAGCACTGATATCCTTTGCGGGTGGAAAGCTGAGGACTGTTAAGAGAAGTCAATGGTCATGGAATTTTTCTGAGGATGGGCAACCTTCAGACCAGTTAGATAGTCTGTGGCTCAAGCTTCATATGGGACCGCTGAGGCACTTGGTGGCAAGTTACCCTGGAGACATGAGTGGGTACCAGTGGTGGAGAGGGCCAGAAGTGTCCGAGGTCAGTTCTAGTACTATAGCCACTGTCTGATTCTAGGCTATCAACAGCCTTAAAAAATGCCACCTGGGAAGTAGACAGAGGCATCAGGATTGTCCTTACTGGGTCAGGATCAAGAACAAGACAGGGTTGACTGAGGGGTGGAGGGAAGATGATATACTTGGTATTCCCTTTTTAAGTTTATTCAATTGCTAGCTCCCAGGGTTGGCCAGGTCAGAGACCTCTGTGCATTTAGACATGTATTCCCAGCTACTTTATAGAAGGGAGCCTGCAAGCAATGCAGAAATGGTATGTTTGCCATATCTGGGCAATTGTTTCATTTGATTCTTTATTTTGCATGAGGGAGTTTAGTTCTCAGAAGATCTGAGCCAGGGAAAGAGCCTGGTCGGGTGGGCTGTTCACTTAGAACACCCAGATGGGAGCCAGGTCAGTCAGAGTTGAGAAGGAAAGCCAGAGAGCCAGGGTCAAGTGTGAGGGCTCCATGAGCCCAGAGGAGAAGAAGAGTAAAGGATCTAGAGCCAAAGACCTCGGGGAAAGAAGGGGAAGGAGAGGGCCAGGGGAGTCAGGGCCAAGCAGAGAAAGACATTCACTGGGCAGCAGCTGACTGGTTCTTGATTCTACCAAGGGTGTCAAAGAAGATCCAGGAAGTGAGTAAAACAAGGTCCCTGTTTAGTGAGTGACGAGCTTGGAAAGGTAGCTCTATATTACAAGTAGCATAGAAAAAGAGTGCCAAAGCCACAGCCAAGTTGTCACACTATAAAAACTCAAACGGGGATAAGGCAATTGTGTCTGGAATAGTCCAACAGACTCTTAGCCAACCTTATAATTCTGGAAAATCATTTGAAAATGAGTATCTCCATGCAGAGTGGGCTTTGAGCTTAGCCTGAAAGATAGGGAGGACACAGGCACAGATAGGTGGCATGTGGCTTGGGAAGGGAAGGCCAGTGGTCCCGAGGGTGTGGAGGTGGGACTGACCCGGCACCCGGCAGAGGTGCCTGAGGAATGCGGAGACACGGGTGGGAGGCAGTCAGCTCGTGGGGTATCTCCAGGCTGCCGAGGTTGCTGCTGCAGAGAGGGACACACTGACAGTCCTGTTTTCAAAACGTTGATGAAGAACTGGCACACGAGAAGAACCCGAGGAGGGGATCAGAATGAAAGGAAACCGATGATGAGTGCAGAGGAGGCTGCAGGGAGAAGACTGGTGTTAGGAGGAACAATCTCTAGGAATTAATGATGGGTTGGTTATTAGAGATAAAGGGGAGGAAACAGTCAGAGGCCACTTGAAAGTTTTATCCTGGAACTCTCAGAGGAGGTCACCTCCACGTACAGAAACCAGGTAAGGCAGAAGAGGTAGGGATAGTTCCAACAACAATAAAATGATCCACCCAGTACTAATGGGATGCCAGGCCTCCAAGACTTGTCTTACATTGTAGGCAATACCCCCCGTCTAGCCTACACAATGATTCCATCGCCACATACTATGTTTATTGGACAAAGTGTAAGCTATTGCCCAGGGTCATGCAGCAGTAAGTAAATCTGGAGAAAGAATCCAAAGGTAAACCATACTCATAACCACCACTCCCCATTGACTCGTAATTTTTTTTTTTTTTTGAGATGGAGTCTTGCTTTGTCACCCTTGGTAGAATGTCCTGGCGTCACAGCTCACAGCACCCTCAAACTCTTAGGCTTAAGTGATTTTCTTGCCTCAGCCTCCCAAGTAGCTGGGACGACAGGCACCCACCACAACATGCGGCTATTTTTTGTTATTGTTGTCATTGTTGTTTAGAAGGCCCTGGCCAGGTTCTAACCCACCAGCCCCAGTGCGTGTGGCCAGTGCCCTAACTACTGAGCTATGGGTGCCAAGCCTTCCTCTTAATTTGTAACTGGAATTGTGGCAGAGGTCATGTGTTGTTTAGACTAGAGTAATAGGAATAATGATAGGCGTATTTAGCGAGTGTCTAGCATATTCTAAGGCCTTTATATGTGTCTCCTCATTTGAATCAAGCCATAAAACAGGTTATTATTATTCTTACTTTGCACATGAGGAAACCAAGGCTCAAGGAGGTTATGTAGCTCACCCTGGGTCATATTTCAGTAACAATGAACATGATCATATCACCCAGCGTGTATTGAAAACTTTACTAGCCAGCCGTTTTGCATGGTTTATCTAAGACAACTTTTAGAAGGACCCTGGGAGATAGATGCTATTATTATGCCAATTTCATAGCTAAAGAAACTCAGGCAATCAAGGTTAAATAACTTAGCCAAAGCCATACAAATAGGATATCTCAGCATCAGGATTCAAACTCAGGCATTCAGCTCCAGAGTCTGCACTAGGTAGAGGAGCTGAAATCAGAATTCTTCTCTGCCTGAGAGGAAGGAAAGATATGGTCATGAAGGTAAACAGGTTAATAAGAGAAGGGGGGGGAAATTCCTGGAGATTTTGATTCTGGCATGAGATTGGATCAGATCTGGAAGAAAGGTCATGGGGACAGATGAAATAAATGGAGGCTCAGTAACAGTGCCACCATCAAACATGCAGCACGCAGCCTCTCACGGGTTCTGCAGACATGGGCCGCGAAGGAGACAGGCACATTCCGTTGTCTCCTCTGCCTTTCTAACCTCAACACCGCGGCTGTTCTGAGGCGGAGTCTCCTTAGATTGTAGGTCACTGCTCTCTGGACTTGAAGCTTGACCCAGAACTGAACTACTTTTTGGAGGAGATTGAAAGAAAAGAATCCTCTATAGCCAGCCAATATTCTGCTATTCAAACTGGCCTCAACATTCTCCATAAAACAAACTGGAAGAGAGAATCCTGAAGAACAGACTCCACTAAAACGAAGCCTCCCCTTCAGGTAATGAAAGGGAATATTGAAAAAGGCTCTCAGGGCAGCCCATTTTTTATTCCAGACAGAATTTCTTCCAGATGTGAACAATTCTATTTCTAAAAAGAAATGTTTTATTTTTAAAAAAATTAATTCAGCTCAGCATGGTAGCATGAACCTGTAGTCCCAATACTCAGGAGGTTGAGGCAGGAGGATCATTTGAGCCCAGGAATTGGAGGCCAGCCTGAGCAACATGGTAACACCTCATCTCTAAAAAATTTAATTAATTTAAATCACAGTAGTATGCACATAGAAAAGTTATATATCATTTGTTACATGCCAGGCATGATTCTAAGTATTTAACGTATATACCACTGAGGAAAGTTGTATTTTTATTTCCATTTTCAGAGAGGAAAACCAAGTCACAGAGTGGTGAACAGATGGGTCCAAGGGAATGCTATGAACTTGAACCCAAGTGGAGTCAGCTTCCAGAGGCCACACCTCCAACCACGGTGTTATTCTGCCTTGGTCCTTTCTAAGACTTCACAAAGCATTTCTAATGTACTTTGCCCCATTTCACTCTCCATACTACCAGTGCAGATATTATTCTCATTATCAAGTCATACAGGATAGAAATGAGGCTCAGAAAGGCTAAGATACTAATCAGAAATCACACAGCCAAAGACTGACAGACTCAAGAAACAGAACAGAGCTCAGAGATCATGGTTTTACTTCCCTGCCCCACTGCCAAACATCTCTTAATGTGCAATCTCCTTTGGATTTTGTTTAAGTGCATAAATTTGCAAAATGCTCATCTGTCCTTATTTGTCAGGGTATTTTGTGCCTATTGTGGACACAGCTGCAATGGAACTAACCGTTTCCCATTGATTACAGGTTCCTGATCATCTCCTCATAATCCATTCTCTGCCAAACTTGAATCACTATCCCTTTGTTTTATTTGCAATTTATAGACTATTGACGAAGTGTCATCCTTGTCAAAATGTACTATTTCCTTCCAAAGAGCATTTTGCCTGACCTAGAAAGAATATACATTTTCCTCCATCTTACTTATTATACCAAGAGGGCACAGACATCTTCTCTCCCACTGAATATCACTGCTCCCCCTGATCCTATTTGCATCCCCAGGAGAGGAAACGCTACCCCACTGTCTGCCCACAGCCTGTGCCCCTGGGGAGCAGCACCTCCCTCCCTCCTTGTACACAGAGTGACTGGCAGCCTCTGAATCTCGCCACACTCTCCTTGGTTTGGTTTGCCCCATACCTGCCACAGGTCTCCTGAGAGGCACCCTACAGGGGCCGAGGCCAAGTTCAAGGAGTTGGCTATTATTGTTCTTAGTGAGACACCTTTTTCTAGCTGAACAAAGGTTTAAACCTTTACGGGTATTTAATCCCCAATGAAGCAGGGAACTCTTACTGGCTTCGAGTAAATCCCAATGAGAGCCGCAGTCTTTATAGTCAGGTCTGAAAATCAGCTGTTTAAAACTATCATCGCCAGATCATTTTATTTTCTCAGGCAAGAAGGAAATGCAGCTATAAGCGCGGTCATTGTTTCCCTTAACATGTCTTCCTCACCTGACCAAATTTACCAAGCTGTGTGAATTCCCAATGCTGGAAACAGGCCTGTTTTTCCTCCTTTCTTGGAGCGCCTTCCTGTCTGCCGAGGCCGCAGGTCTAACAGGTCAGTGGTTCACGCGGCACAGCCAAGTGGAAGTGTGAGTGCCTGTGGGTCTCTGGTGCGCGCCCCTCCCTGGCCGAGCAGGAGGTGAAATGGAGTCTTTCTTAAATAGTGAATGTGAATGTTTGTGTCAGAATCAGCCTCTCCCGGGTAGCCCGAGAAGATAAAAAAATAATAATTCATCCATTTCGCACAAAATAACTTGATGCAATGTCTCCAGAATGCTTTTTCCTCTTCTGTCCCGGCTGGACAGGAGGTGTGTTGAAAAGACGGATGCGTAGTGGTGATGGATGACTTTACAAAAGGAAGTCTCCACTTGGAGCGTGAAGGGATAGAGCTGCTTCGTGGAAAATGTGGGTTTCCCTTGGCTGTAAACAGCAGGTTCCAATGTAAGCAGCCTCTCCAAGGTGTGCACAGCTCCACATGTCAGAATCTTTGTATATTCTCCATGGCAGGTAAGAAAAAAATAGTGAATGGGGTGGCTGTACAGTTTAATGTCTCTTATCACAGAAAGTCTATAGAGAGTCCTCTGAGCTGGAACAGTTGATAGAGAGAGGGCCACCGATCCAGATCTGGATTTAGCAATGAGATCGCCTTTTTGCAATAGCCGTGTTTGGGCTTGGGTCTCTGAATGGGTGTTTTTCCATGTAAGGAAATCACTGTGGCTCTGAGCAAAATGTCAAAGCTATTTCTCCTCCCACGGCCTAGTTCCCTTCTTCTCTCAGATTTCAATCTCCGATGCCTCTCAGCTCATCACATCTTCACTGACATTCAAAGGGGCAAGAATCTCCCCTTAAATGTTAATTAGCAACCAGGTATGTATCCTAGGGTACTTACACTTTCATAGGTGATTCATTAAATCTGAATAACAAATAAAAATAATATTTGACATGTACGAGGGTATACCATGAGCCAAGAAGTGGGTAGCTGCCTTTCACGATGATCTCTTTAATTTACAGAAAAATTCAAAGTAAAAGATATCCCCGGTTTATTTGGCTAACAGTAAATGGTAGAGCTGGGATTTAAAACTAGGAAATTCAACTCTAGACCCTGTGCTCTAAAGCACCAGGCTTTTCTACCTTGAATGAAGCTCCACTCAAGAATCTGCCTGACCTACTTGCTCCTTAGCTGACCTTGGCTCCCCTGTGAATGCCATGGCCATTCTTTGTGGTAGTAATAGCCTATTTCTCTAATTAGCTGATGCACCTTACTGCAAGGTAAAGTCATCCCAATAACATCCCAATCCCATAGGGATTCAATGAGCTTTCAGCATATCTGCTGCTGATACAGAAAGCTACCCTGCCAGTTCTTGTGCCACTACAATCCAAATTTTATTCCCAAATTCCACCCTGACACGACCTTGTAAACAAATTATCCCAACATAAAGTCTGTTATATTATTGAATCACTGTGGTATCAAGGAGGTTTCTGAAGAGCTTATGCCTCCCACAAAAAAAAAAAAGAATAACTATGTCCCTTAAATGAAATAATTTATATCATAGTCATTCAAAAAGATCTAGTGCCCCATCCTCTACATCCTGTGCCTTATTTAGCACATTACTTGTAAAATGATCTAAGTAATGTTAATAATAAGAACCTTTGACCTTCCAGAAAGGTAAAGGAGTATCTTAACTACCTAACATTTTTAATCTTCTGTTGAGAGTTGTAATAAACATATACACACACATACATACATCTCACTAAGAATTATTCATTACTATGCATGAAAATTGTCTATTTCCTGGTCCATTTCAATAAGTCTTCTCCTCTTAACTACTTTAAAGGTTATAGTCCATGGAAAACTGTATGAATTGCTAGTTTATCTATACATTGCTCTTTTATTATCCCTTTCAACCAGATATCCTTAGTGGGATTCCCAAAAGACCACCCTCTGAGGAGCTAGTGGAATGAGTGAATCCACTCTCATGGAATGAGTGAATATGGGTATGAATCTCAGTAGCAGAAAGACCCAAGTTTCCCTGGATGCACCAGGGGCAGACTGACTCAAGAGCAGTGTTCCAGATTTGGACAATATATATGATAGGCATTTGATATAAACCAAACTGTGAGCGTGAGCATTTTCTATTGCCAAAGACCAAGGCTGCTTGGTCCAAATTATTTATGTGTTTGTTTGTTTATTATTTAATCCTTGCCTATTTTCAAATTGGATTTGAGACAACTCATAACATAAGCCATGCATATCATGGGACCATTTAGTTGAGGGTAAACAAGTGGTCTGAGATAGTTTTTCTGCAAAATTAGGCAGCTGTTTATTGCTGTGGTTTGGCAATAAATATAGCTCTGAGCTTTCTGGCAGGCAAAGCCAAAAGGGAAATGTGATGAGTTGCATAGGAATAATACAGCATTATAATAGGAAGCCATTTTTATTTATAAAAATGGGCAAATTTTTTCTGGTACTAAAATATTAGAAGACTTCAATCACATGCATCCTTAGTGGAAATGCAGCTATAAGAGGGTCTCACACCCGAATGGACAAGGGATTTAATAATAATTTTAGAGAAGATGGAGATCCATTCTTCATGTGGTCATTTCTCATATTGACCCTTACTAAAATGCGAAGGTGTAGAATCGTAATTCTCTAAGACCATTTCAATGTAATAATAAAATCCTTTTAGTTCTAATCCACACTAAACCCATATGGTACAAAGCTAAAATCTAGAAAATTTTTTAGAAGGATGGTTACTGAAAGAATATAAAACAGTGACTACTCTGAATAAAATGGAATGAATTATTAAATAGTTCATGGGTAACTGTAGGGGCAACCAGCAACTACAGGGCCCTGGATGGGCTCACTAGTGGCACTTCGCGTGGATACTGGATGGCATTAACATGCAGTGATTTCCCGGCAGAGCTCCCTGAACACTGACCTTTCCAAGTAGGCCTCCACGAACATCCACCACGTGAGCCAGGGCTCGAGCCCTGTCACCCTACCTCATCCCTTTCTTGGCTTTATGAATTGCATTTTTCACATAAAATTTCATTGGAGAAAAGAATCTCTACGACTTTAAACAGACCCACATCCATTTTTAAATATATTTTATGTTTTCTCACATCCAAGGTAATATATAGCCTTTGTGAAAAATTTAGAAAACATGGATTCACAGAAGAAAATAAAATTAGAATCACTTACAGTTTTATGGCCTATTAATAACAATTATTAATATTTGTGTCCATCTAATTATATGTATACATATAATTGAATATATATACCTAAATATATTCATGCATACATATTACATATATGTATATGTTTCTTAGTTTTAAGTAACTTGGTTTGTTCATTCAATAATTTAAAGTGAGTGTTTTCTATGACGTTAAATACTACGTCACATGAACTGACCATAATTCTACCAATATTTGAATTGTTTATAGTCATTATTATTATTGCAATGATAATCCTTATAGCTAGATATATGGATTTTTTTTTTATTTAACTGCCTAAAAATAAAATGTCTGGGTGAATAGGAAGGCTAAAATTTCAGTTTTCGAAGACATTTACCCAAACTGTCTAGAAAGTTTGTATCTCTTTGTGATCCCACCAACAATGTAAAAGAGAGTTCATTCATTCACATGTTTACTACCAGAAATCTTATTAATCACTGTTACATTAATAATCAATTTCCATTTTATTCTGGTTTACATTTTTTATAATTTTGCTGAGGAAAGGAATTTTAATGACATGTCATTGTAGCTTTGTATTTCTTCTTTGGTGAATTGCCAGTTTAAAACCTTTGTTTTACAATCTGTTCAGAAGCTTATCTTTGTCATGTGGTACTTTACTTCCTCTTTATCTATTACAAACTCTTGCCTATCATACAGGCTGTAAACATTTTTCAATTTGTATTTGTACCTTTAAATATATTATATTTTGTTAGTGTAAGGGAAAGAGGTTAGTGTAGACATCTTCAAGTTTTGCATGCTTCATTTTATCTCCTCCGTAGAAAGCCCAGGTATTTCTTAATGGTAATGTGTACTTCTCTCTCTTTGAAAAGTTGTGTGGTTTTGTTTTTGCATTGGAAACCAACTGCATTTGTTTTAGTCTGTGTGTGTGTGTTTGGATTAATATGAAAGTATATACAATTAGGTTACATTGTTCATGCTTGTAAAGTAAAGCCCAAGTTGCAGTTGAGTCCTTCACCCAGCAAGTGCCCTTATACACTTACATGGTACCTCTTAGGTAGGAAATTACCAAAGCCACTCTCCACCCTCCTCCCAGTGTTTTTCTCTGGTATGGGCCTGTAGTTTTTGATATGAAATGTAAGGTATAGCAGGGATTTGATTTTCTTCCCATATGGTAAACTGCTTGTCTTAACACCCATCATCCTTTACCTATGAGTTAAAAGGTCTATATGTGTGCATACCTATATGTCTAGGAGTGTCAGGACTTTGTTGTTCCAGTGAGATTGAGCTCCACTGTTTCCATTCTTTTATTTTCGTGGTTTACTTTAATACACAGTAAACCCATCTCTCACCCCTCTTGTCCATTTTCAAAAGTTCCTTTTCTAGACTCATGCATTTGTTGTTCCAGTTGAATTAGAAAATAACTTTGTTAGGTTCCAAACAGAAAATAATTTGGGGATTATGATTGAGGTTATGTTAAATTATTAATTTGAGGAGTGGTGGCATTTTATAGCAGTGAGATTTCCCACCCAGAAATATGTTATGTCTCTCCATTTGCATGAGTCATATTTTATGGTTTTTCAGTATATTTTTAGAGCTGTCTTCATATTAGACATACATTCTTGATAAGTAACTTCTTAGCCATTTTATATTATTGGGTGCTTTCCTGAATGGGATTTCCATGCTTTCTGATTGGCTGTTGCTTGTATATGTGCCTCTAGATTACAGTGTTTGATTTACGCTCTGTAGTTCTGAAATACAGAAATGGATCTGATGTGTTGAATTAGGATTTATATCTATTAGTTATACTCGACTATGAGGACCATAATAGCCCATGCACTCAATAAATATATTTTGAGCAGTGGAATGAATGATGTTCACTCAACAAAAGGGAAGACTTTCAAAATCTGAATAACAGACCTGTGCCTCATAGACAGTCCTGCAGATTCTGTAGTTCACTGGTGCAGATATTCCTCAGCAGATCCATACAGTAAGTGAAGGCAATATCACAAATTTCATTTATTTGTAACTCTATTTTCCCAATGACTAAGTTAAAAATAAAGACACGTAGGCTTGGAAAGAAGAGCCCAGTGTACAGGAACGTGGCCGACATGTGTTGGTTTTAGCTCTTCTACACACTTTCTCACTTTCATTGGTAACGGCACTCCAAAGTTTCTTAGGAAAACCAGCTCCCCTCTCCTCTCGATAACACCCTGTCAGTCAAGGAGTCTCACCGTCCCCTGCAAGAGAGAATGAGGACGTGTGAGGTTGGTCAACCACATACTGTTTCCTCGGGATGTGAAACTCTAGGAGGAGATGGGAGCATGTATAACGGTTGGCATCTGTCCTTTCCCACAACACAGCCCTCTCGCAACTCACTATTCTATCACCGATGTTGGGAGACACCTTGATGCCTCTTCTCTGAGAGCTATCATGCTCCCTTCCAGTACATTCCTTTCTGATTATAGTAACCAAAGTCTTTCACTTATTGCTAGCAAACAGAAAAGCCTAAATGGTACAAAGGACGCAATAATCCGTGAGGTATTTCAACAAAAGGAACTACATAACTTGGTGACAGATCAGAAGGGAAGAACGACTCAGAGACAGCCCAGCCTGCAGGCGAGGCTTCTTGGGACCATCTGATGCCAGGTGCATACTGATAGACAAAAAGAATCAAGCTTTTAAGACAGTTTGCACAGTGTTCATTATCCTTTCCTATTCAGCTCCTTATCAGATTCATTATGAACCCTTCAGTGTGGGGGCTTGCTCATTACCACATCACCTGCTTTCACTTTCAGTTGTTGCTAATTTGATGATGATCATTAGATTTATTTTGATCACCTTTTACTTCAAGGGCCACATTTGCTGCCACCTCATCTCAGTCTCTTGGAAATTGCACCTGCAAATATTCAATAGTTGCACAGAAGAACTTGGTTTTTTGGAAACAAGTGGCTTTTAGACATGCAAATGGAGCTTAGCATTTCTTTACCCAGAAGTCTCTCTATTTGAAATACACAAGTGCGGTTGAGAAAACTTTTATTTGGGAAGACTAGGAGAAATATAGAATGCAAGTGAGAAGTCTTTCTGGGAGATGAGAATGTGCGCATAGAAATGGACTCTAGGGGCTTTTCAAAAGAGCATAAAAGAAGAGAATATATAGAGATACACATGTGTCTGCCCTACTTATAAAATCAGCCACTATAGGATATATCTTTGGTTTCTGAGTCTTCAGCTGACTTGCTAAGGGACTGGAATAAGTCATCCTATTAATCAGTGTCTCTATTTTCATCACTACTAAGGTAAAAGGATTTTATTATTTTGTAATAGAGGGACATTGTAGTCATACAGAATGTGGCTTTTGAGTAAATACATGACCCTAAGGTAGTCTCTCCAGGAGGTCCCTGTTATACATGCCTACCTAATTTCTGATCAGGTAGAATTTTTCTTGTGCAGAGGCCTATTTTCTAAAAGTCATTAGGTTACTGAGCTATTATTTTAAATTGAATATTGAAAATACTTCAGCAGCATTATTTATAGCATACTCTCCAATGGAATTGAATCCTGTCATAGAAGCGGCTTTTCAGTTTATAAAGATAACCAAAAGCACAGCTGGACAGGTTGTTTGAAAATTCATTTACAATCTGTTTCCTAGCTGAGACTTTGGGGGTCAGGTTTTTGCCAGAAGCAAACTTTCAGGGACTGTCATTAAACACCCAAAGAGTAAGACTTCTAATGGCAACATTGACACTGTGTCTAATGATTTTCCTGCTTCCAGGCATTGCTGTAATAAAAGCAGCTTCCATTTTTAGATTCTTGGGGCCTATTTTATATCCCCCGTTGGAGGTAAAGGAGGGTAGGAGGAAGCCATGGGCATTCCTCATTTTCTCATACAAAAAGGGAAACAGTATAGACCATTGTTTACTCAACTTAGAAAGATTTCCACAGAAGAAAATAAATATGCAAAAATACAAATACCAAAAAAAAAAAAATAAATACAAAGTCCCCTATTCCTAAGTAATATTTCTGTGCTTTTTAGTCTGATTCTAGAAAGTAAAAGGCTCTAAAAAAATTAAAAATGGTAAAACAATAAAAACAAAACTCTGTTCCATTCACTAAGGAATTGACCAAGCTGTGTGAAGGAAGCTCCCAGCACACACAAGGGTGGAGCACAGCGTGAAGTTACATATATCTCAACCCTTCCATTCAAGCCTGTTCTATTGGTGTCAGATCACAAGGGCCTGATTACATCGTCATGATAAGAAAAAGCTGCCCTTGGAAGCTCAGATCATGCTTATCTGTCATGTCAGCTTCTAAAAACGTTTGTTGAGTAAGAAGTCAGGAAAAAGGGGGACTTGGGAAAGTCCTTTTTTACATAGACAATGAGGAAAGGTTTCCAAATAAAATGACTATTACTGGCTGTATTGAGATTTCACTTCGTCTGAATAAGTTGGCTCATTACTTCTCATCTCCATCATCTCTCAGTTTGGCAAAAATTGTTTTGAAACTCTTAAGAAGGCTTTAGCTCCGAGGTGAATGTGTTCCATTTGGGTTGCCGCTGATGCATGGCATGAGTGGATAGAAAATGTATTTCTGGAGCTCAGTAAATAAAACAAATCGCCAGGAGAGGACTTGGTTTGAATTGTTTCTCAAAACAAAATCTGACCAGTGTCAGCTTCCAAGTTCATCATTAGCCAACATCTCTTAAAACAGCTCTTGCTGCCATAGTGACAGAACCAGGTGAATCCAACTTAGTCAACAATTCACCACCAAATGAGGTTCAGTGAAGGTTTTCCAAGCCAAAAATAAATCCTGGAGGCTCAAATGTTAGACATTCAAGCTGCAGAAAGAGGCATCCAAAATTCTCAAGGGGATTAGTTAACCAGCACACTGAACCCAGGGCAAACAAGCAATGATGCCATCTCCCTGAACACAGGTGCACAGTGTATCTCCTTGCATAAGAACTCATTAACTCACACCTGCAGTTTCTTCAACCAAATAGCTCTTCATCTCAACATTCAAACAACCTGCACATGTAACTAAAGTTGTGGACAAATTTACCCTGCTTTCTTCGCTGTAAATATTTTCATCCATTATTTAACATCTCTTCATGATGCCAAATGACATAGAGAAAAGGGAAAATTCCTTTCTTGTCAAAAGCCTACATTTTGCAAAGGTATGTAGAAAATTGTCAAAACAATGGCACAAATTACTAACACATAGATGAAGGAGCAAAAGGAGTCAAGGATAATTTCCAAGTCCCTCTGTCAACTGGACTAATGGTTAGTTTCACCAAAATGGAGCATGCAAGGAAATGCAGTAGAAAGGGAGACGCAGTCATCAGTTCATTTTGGGACCTTCAGAATTCTAAGTGTAGAATTCCACCTGGAAAGGTACAATGGGCAATGGGATATGGACATCTGGGGTGAGATTGCTGATTAGAGATTCAGGCAACATTGGTGTAAATGTGTTATTAGCTGACTCCAAAGAAATGGAAAGTGAAAAGGACAAGGAGGATAAGTCTGATGAGCCCCCAAACTTAAGGCAATATGCCAGGGATATCAGTGGAACAGGTTTTTATTTCTTCTCCACATCTTAGTTAATTTGCATAAGACCTGATTACTATACTATACTATGAAGAATTTACATAGAGGATTTGTGTCATAAATGGAGGTTTATAAATCATGAAACAGAGACCCACAACAACACTTAAATGCTTCTCTCTACTCTGCCTTGGAGAAACCAGAAAAGAGCATAGATTTATGCTGTTTTCTTTATTGATGTGCCTGTATTCCACAGACTCAAGATTAATCTGCCAACAATGGAGTTGCCAAATATGGTGAACTAGACAGTAATTGTATTCTTTGGAAACTTGGATTCTTTCATATTCCCTAAAGGAGTTTTCCATTTCGTTAAATCTTTGACTTCTCAGTTCCAGGTTTACTTTCAGTGGTGGTAGGAAACCTGTCAGAAATGTCTCTTTTTACTAGATCAAAAATAAATAAAAGTGTGGCATGGAAAAATAACCCATCAACCTTAAATCCCTCAGAGAACCGTCTCAGAGCAAGACACATTTTTTTCTTTCTTTCTTTGTGTTCTGATGATATAATATTTCCTGTCCAGAGATGCAATATTCTCTAGTCTTAGAAACTCTCCCAGTCTGCATTTAATGTCAAGGAAAAACATGCTTCATGTGACAGACATTTATTTTTCTGCTTCCATATCTGAAGGCTTCATCAACTTTTAATGAGAAAAGAACTGCAGAATGATGTTATCAGAAGCAAAGATTGTCAGCGAGGATAGTCTCAAATGAGAAAATTTAAATATTAAAAGAAAGTAGACCCTGCCACTAATAAGTTCATATAAACATCTATTTGTATGTGAGAATCAAAAACTAATTTCCACATGTCCTCTTTTCAAAGCAGATATACACTTCTTAAAATGGAGATTCATTCCTTGGACAAATCCACATTTGATCACCTAATGTCTGCTGAGTACTGTTATGGGTGGGGAGCAGAACAGAATGGTCAGGGTCTCAGCCCTTGAAGAGGTCAAGGTTGACAGGGAGACACCGGCTAATCTATTTGACAGGAATTCAACGAAAAACAGGAAATAAAAACCAATGCAATTCTTCAATTCCTGTATGCAGATGTGGAAACAAATGTGAAATTGAGCCATTCATATCATAGACACTGAAAATTGGAAGGTGCTTAGAGGTCAGCTAGAGCAATGTTTGCTAGAGTTTCTTGACCGCTACTGGCAAAAAGTAAATTAGGTTTATCAGGTACCATATTCTTCTATATTTATTTTCAATTTGTTAGCCACCAGGATAATTATATTACTTTAGAATGCATAAAAATGCTGATTAAATTTATAAAATAATTATATGTTCTTCTACCCTTCAGTGGGTTATCTTACATACTCCAGTTTGACAACTGCTAATACATACTACCTTCCTGAATATGGTGAGGAGAAAACAATGGACCAGGCAATGAAATTAACATTATTATTACTATTATTATTTAAGACAGAGTCTTACTCTGTCACCCTGGGGTTGAGTGGCATGTTGTCATCATAGTTTATATCAACCTCAAACTCTTGGGCTTAAGCAATTGTCTTGGCTCAGCCACCCAAGTAGCTAGGACTGTAGGCACTCACCACAATGCCCGGCTACTTTTCCTGTGTTTAGTAGAGACAGGGTGTCGTTCTTTCTCAGGCTGGTCTCGAACTCCTGAACTCTGCCTGCTTTGGCCTCCCGAAGTTCTAGGATTATAGGCATGAGCCACCAAGCCAGGCCCAGGCAATGAATTTAAATACTACAAATTATTAAACTCATTAGATGTCTGAGCTATGGTCAGATAGATCCTAGGTCTCCTGACTCTCAACATAGTACATTTTTTTCTTATAGGATTTACAACCACACATTGAACCTTGATCATGTAAGCAGGTTACATAGACATATATTTAGTAGCACTAATGCTTTCTAAGAGAATCCAAAAGTGAGACTCATGGAGAACAACGTAAATGCTACTCTGTTCATCAAAAGTGTTAATTGTCCTCTTAAAACTGATCTCTCTGGAAATAGTTTACTTGCAACAGAATCATTATTTTTCCCAAAGAATTATGGACCTCCTCATGCTGTTAGCTAAATTTCTTTCTTGCCAATTGACTTGAACTTAACTGTGTGCCTCTTTGTGGTTTCTCAAAACAGTTCTTTCAGCTAGTGCTAAAAAGTATTTGTTCTAGCTCTTGCTGAAAATTGCGCAAGTGAACCCCTGCAACTAATTCTTTGGGGATCTTGCCTACCACTGAGATCTCACTGTGCACACACTAAAAGGCAATCTCGTGTACAAATGTGAGTCAGATAATCTTACTATTTAATCTGGGCAACTTCCTGATTTCTCTCAGAGCCCCCCATTTATTTCAGGTCCAAGATATTTTTGAGCATGACCCCCTCCATGTGAACCCAGATGCATGTACTTCACTCCATTCATCATTGCCACAGGACCCCATAAATACAACTTGAATCCAAGATCTTGGGAACATAGGAGTTGCATTCAATGACTACTTGTTTTTCCAGTAGAGATGGAAGCAGAATAATCAGATTTTTTTCAATGGCAGAAGAAAATATAGAAATATTTTCCAGCAGAGGCGAGACATACTAGGTGGTTCATACTTCTAATTTCTATGAATATTCAGAGTAAGAAAACATGTGAGATAAATAACTTCAGTGTTTTTAATTGTTTGGCAGTTAAGCATAGAGGTTATTAGTTATTTCTCCTGTTAAGTTTTCTCCTTAGAAAAATGGTAATTAATTCAATGTGTACTTCTTCCCTATCTATAATAAATTAAACCAAATGTGTGTTGGTGAAGTACATGTTTCTCAGACTTTCCCACAGTCTCCTCTCTCCCTTTCTTCATATTAAATCCCTGACCCTGAACCTGCACTTCAGAGTTTTTATCATCTTTTAAGACCCCAAATGCCTCTGCATCCCTCAGGAAAATGTTCCCCTTATCCCTCTCCCACCTTCCCCAGCCTGAAAGGAATCTCTATGTTCTCATCACCCACTACGTTCTGTCTAGTATTAGATGTCTTTGTGTGCATGTGGTCTCTGTTAGGACTCACACAGCTACCTGAGACCTAGCTTGGTTCATTCTTATGTTTGCCATATTCATGACCAATACTTAGCTCATTATAGGACTTCAGTAGATAATTAGCAATCATTTGGATAAATAGCAGATACCTAGGCTAACTCATGAAAGTCTAACACTTTAACTGTAGTATTACTAAGGATTGTCTAAGTTGGGATTACTAGGAGTAAGCAGCACACTTTCCTTGATGCCCAAGTTCAATGTGAAGAGAAGGCAACAAATAACAATAAATTTCTAAATAATATAAAATTTTACCTTTAACTCCAATTTTATTTAGAAGAATACATTTTAAAATCTCCAATGGATCCATTTATTGAATCTACACTATTTGTTAACTATCTAGTCTTACAACCCAGTGACTCAAAGATGACAATTTTATAACATTGGGATCAGAGGATATAACTTTTGTGCCTTTTGTTTTTTTTAAAGGTAGGAAAAAAATATTGAAATATTTGATGGTAACACATTTCATCAATTTTATGCCATGTGAGTAACACATTTTAGTGAATTTGGGATCAAAAGGAATCATTTCAAAATGAAGACATACAATATGAATTAAAAAAAAATAAAACTCCTCAAATATCCTTGATTATAATTGCTCTTTGAAACTAAAATTGCTTCATAGAATCTTGTTGATTCTAAAAAGTCCAAGAAAGAGAAACACAAAATAAAACACAAAAATATAATTTTAAAACATTTTTAAAGTTAGAAAAAGATAGTTATATGCTGAGAAAAAAAATGAGTAACAAAAATTGTGTTGCTCCTTTGTTGTCTAAATGTCCTAAAATTCTAAAGGGTTAAAAATAAGGCAAAAGTCCCTGTCTAGGACCATACAAGGTCAGAGCTGGCCACAGCGAGGGGAAAGTGATACTTCGTACCAGACTGTTGACCAGAGACTTGCTTCTCAGAATGTGAAGTCAAGAACTGCGGCATGGACATCCTCAAAAAAAAAGAAGACATTGGCTGGGCGCCTGTGGCTCAGCGGGCTAAGGCGTCAGCCACATACACCTGAGCTGGCGGCTTGCCAAACAACAATGACGTCTGCAACCAAAAAATGGCCGAGCATTGTATTGGGCACCAGCTACTTGGGAGGCAGAGGCAAGAGAGTCACTTGAGCCCAGGAATTGGAGGTTGCATTGGAGGTTGCTGTGAGCTGTGATGCCACAGCGCTCTATCCAGGGTGACAGCTTGAGGCTCTGTCTCAAAAAAAAAAAAAAA
>CAUYON010028494.1:0-101564 GCA_963573935.1 Arctocebus calabarensis
CTTTTTTTAAAAAAAACTAAAATTAGTCTTTGGCTTCAATGACCACAGAGCACTTTAGAAGCTTAGGGCTCCTCCATGTCCCTGCGTTATTCTCATTATCATTTGGGCAGACAGAGGCGTGAGGAACCAGAGCCGGGAATATGTGTCTATCTCCAGCAAAGATCTCCGCCTCAAAGGCTAAAGTGAGGTAGGGGGATCTCAGCACCCTGCGTGAGCTGGAGAATTGCTCAGCACTGGGGTCAAGTCTCAACTCCAAGCCGCAGTTTTCCCGTCTGAAAATTGGCATGATAATAAGAGTAACTATATCAAAGAGTTATGTGTATTAAATGTGCTAATGTCTAGGAAATAATGCACTTGAAGTATGTCAATATTCAACATGGAAGCATTTATTTAAGTAAAGCTCATTATTCCTACTGGAGTAAGGCGTCACCATTAAAGATTCATTCAGCCTTACAAACTTTAGGTCTTTGTGGGTGGGCATAAATGGTATAAATACAAACAGCTTTGTAGAGCTGGCATTGAAACCACTCTCAACCTTAACTACTTAGGAGAACATTAGCAGATCATCAGCAAAGAACAAACCCTGTGAGCCCGGAACACAACAGGTGACATGGGAAAGAAAGTGGGCAGAGAAGGAGGAGGGTAGACAGAGTGTTGTCCAGGCTGGACTCCTCTGCTCTGAAATATTACTGAGGGCCAACCCATGAACAGTATGTCTTTGCCTTTATTTTAAAAAATCAGGCTAATACCATACTATTAATAATAATGATACTAAAATAATAATAATGGTGATAATGACCAGTATTTGTCAAGTCCTTATCACAAGCCCAACTCTGAGCGAGGAAGGCTCCGCGTACAGGACATGTAATGAAATTGTGCTCACCGTGGGGTTATGACTTCTTTCCTGGAACTGCATGTGTTCATAACTCAGTTACAATACAATGAAAAGCATTTGCTCCCTCTGATCAGAATCCTCCCCGTGAGTGACCCACAGCTGGGGGCACAGTGGCCGTGCAACCCTGCCTGCTCCCTGTGGTCCTGGGACTTCAACTCAGCCATCGAGAAGTTCCCACCCAGGGCCTCATAGGCAGGAGGGTAACCCAAGGATGCGGTGGTGGTGGAGAAAGTTGCTCACTATGTCTTCCACACAGAGGCACATGTCCAGGGGCCACTAGAGCCCGGCGTGTGTCAGCAGCCATACTGGGCATCCAGTGGAAGCCCCAGCACCAACTACAAGGTCCAGACAGGTGGGGCCTTGGCTCCAACCATCCCTTCAGTTCTGGAACCTTCCAGCATACTCCTCTATGTTTCACATGGGCACAGGTGGCTTCTGCAGTGCCCTGGAGCTTCTGACAACATGCTCACCCACCAAATGGTTCTCAAGATCAGGAATCAGATGGATATGGTAATATCCAGGCCAACAATGCCAAGTGGTTTAAGACACGTGGACCGTGTCCTTCCTGTGGCACAGTGACTATTTTACATTTAATATTACATATTGCTAACATATTCATTCATTCAACGAATACTATTTTTTTTTTTTTTTGAGACAGAGCCTCAAGCTGTCACCCTGGATAGAGTGCTGTGGCATCACAGCTCACAGCAACCTCCAATTCCTGGGCTCGAGCAAGTCTCCTGCCTCTACCTCCCAAGCAGCTGGGACCACAGGCACCCACCACAATGCCCAGCCATTTTTTGGTTGCAGCCGTCATTCTTGTTTGGTGCCGGGGCTGGATTCGAACCTGCCAGCTCAGGTGTATGTGGCTGGTGTCTTAGCTGCTTGAGCCACAGACGCCAAGCCAATAAATACTATTGCAAGCTCCCCCTATGCTATTCAAGGTGGGTATGTCTCTGATCAAAGAGCCTGGGGGTTATGTAGGTCTTAATCAGCAATTAAAATACAATAGATCCTCTGCAAGTTGACCCCCAAGGAACTATAAGAAGCTGGTCAACATACAGAGGTGGTCAACATGAGGAACCAGGCCTATTGTGCTGATATGTACATGTGGTACATGTCTAGTCTATGGAAATTAGGTCAATTTAAGGAGGTGGTCAGTGTAGGGAGGGGGTCAGCTATGGAGGGTCTACTGTACGTACCATATTTCACAGACAGACTAGACGCTCATTCAAGGACACAAAAGACTATCTCTAATTACAATGCAGCAGGATCCCTATTCTATGTCTGGCCTTCAGAAGTCTAATTTTTCAAAACATAATTATAATAATTGATCTAAGTGACAAAATAGATGGGTTTTGGCTTTATTATCAAAGCACAGAGAAGGCTTATGAACAGACAGGTGCAAATTTATTAAGCTCTTGGCCTTCATAAATGTAAAGAACAGTGCCAGGCAGAGATCACCAAGACATTTCTGTGCTTCTGTGAAGACATTAATGCCTGGGATAGTCTCTCTCCCATCTCAGACAGTTGTCGGATTTGAGGCGAAGTTGGAAGTTTCCTTCAGTTCCAGTCAACTTTTTTTTTTTTGAGACGGAGTCTCATTATGTCGCCCTTGGTAGGGTGTCATGTCATCACAGTTCACAGCAACCTCAAACTCTTGGGTCTAAGTGATTCTTTTGCCTCAGTTTCCCAAGTAGCTGAGAATACAGGTGCTGCCACAATGCCCAGCTATTCTTTGGTTGCCTTTGTCATTGTTGTTTAGCAGGCCAGGGCTAAAACCTGCCACCTTCAGTGTATGTGGCTGGTGCCCTACTCACTGAGCTACAGGTGCCGCGCCAGCCATTTACCTTTTTTTACTGAAAGTAAAGTGTGTGGTAGACACTGACCCATGGACTGCTATGTACTGAACGTCTACACCCCTCCCCAGAGACGTGTGCTGAAACCTAATGCTCAGGGGGTTTGGAGGCGCAGCCATCTGTAGGGAAATGGATCACGTCGTGCTGGGCTTAGTGCCCTTATGTGGACACGGTGAGAAGGACCCACCTGTAAACCCAGACTTCCCTGCCTCCACAATGTCAGAACTTAATTTCTGCTGTTTATGAACCACCCAGAGTGTGATATTTTTTGTAGCAGCCTGAGCAGATTAAGACACCAGCAAGAGCAAGTTGCATGCTCTGCAGGGGCCGTGACGGAGGAGGTGCTGGTGCTGGTCAGCACAGTGCACAGGTGAGCTCAGCGACGCCATAGAAGCGCAGCCATCACGGGGCGTGAACCGGCCTCGCCATTTCATTCCCAGCGACTTCTCTGGGACCCTGGGGAGCTCTCCCATGTCAGGCACAGCTAAGACACTATGGGACCCCTCCTGAAGAAAGGATGATGTAAACAACCAAGGGCATCAGAGCTCAGCTTCTGAGTTTATAAATAAACCTTCAAAACTCACCAGGGAACCCAGAGTTTCCCAGAAGGGCAGGGGACATATGCTTTATACCCTAAACAACAGATTTGCAAGAACACAAGAGCCAAGTTTTCCTGCTCCAGGGCTGAACGTTTGAACATCCCCAGCCTAGGGGGAAGGAGTGCAAGAAAGGAAGCCTGACTGCCAGGGGTCTGTGGGTGTCCCGAGAGGGGACCCTTCCCCCAGGCTGGTTCCAAGTCATGCAGGGAGGGGTGAGATGGTTAAAGTGAAGTGTCCTCTTGGCTGGGCCATGCTTTCCAGTTGCCTGGTTAAATACCATCCCAGAAGTCACTGTGAAGGTATCTCGTAGATGCGCTCAACGTTCAAACCAGTATACTTTGAGGAAGTCAGATTATGCTCCATAATGTGGGCAGGCCTCCTCCAAACAGTGAGACCATTAAGAGAAGAGACTGAAGTTTCCAGGAGAAGAAGGAATTCTCAAGACTGCAACTGAGATTCTGCCTGAGCTTCCACCTGCTGCCCCAAGGAAACCAGTCGCTAGCCTGGAAGGTCAGCACTCATCTGAACTTCTGGCCTGCCAGGCCCCACCATCACATGAGCCAACTCCTTAAAATAAATGCCTGTATATATATATGTGTTTGTGTGTTTGTGTGTACATATAGACACATACAGGTAGGGATAGAAAGAGATTCAGAAAGAGGCAAAAACAGAAACGTAACTACGGACAGATGATAGATCCACCAGCTCTGCCTCTCTGGAGAACCCTGACTCATATTAAGGGGAAAGGATAGATCCCCCTCCCCACCTGCAGGAGTTTGGGGGTCCAAGAGCAGGGGAGACCTGTGCCCTAATTCCCTGCTTTCCAGCCACCCTGGGTGATGTGATGCAGGAGAGCAGAAGCGACAGCCAGGATGACCCCAAGCAGCCCAGAAAGTGTCCCCTCCTGGCTGAGAACCTCTCAGCGGATGCCGAAGGGGAAGAGGAACAGCTCTGCCCAGGGCTCAAGCTTAGGACAGAACGGGCATGAAAAGATCTGGGAGGACCAATGCCACCTCAGCCAGTGGGGACATGGATGTCTCAGAAGCTCACGACGACAGACCATGACACACAAGGACAAGAACCCACGGATGTGACACTTTCTAAACCACCACCCTTGATTCTACACAGCACTATAGCAAGAAGAGAAAGAAGCCCTGAAGGGCCAGGGGAAGCCCTGCGCTGGCTGTGCCTGTGCTTAACTAACTAGGACCCTGTGCACCACCAGCCGCCAGCCCAGACATACCCGCGAGGACCAGGCTGCTTGTTGGTTGTTGGTTTCAGGACTGAAATCCCTCCTCTCCGCAGGTGCCGAGCACCGAGGTGGCAAGTCAGCCACCTTCACGCCAAACTGTTATAATAGATTCTTCGTGCTGAGTCATTGTGCTTTAATCTGGAGTCCACGAGGTTGCAGGGATCCCTCAGTCCTATAATACACGTAACATGTATATTTAGTGTGTGTGGTTTTTGCTTTGATGATAACCTTTTAAGCCAGAGCCTATTCTGAAGGGCGGGATGCTCATGTTTGCCTCTGGATTTGTGATGCCGTTAACCCAGGCAATCACCCAAAATGACAGCACTTAACTCCAGTGTTTCTCTCAGGAATCCATAAAAAGGCTTTTTCCCTGTCAGAGGAGACTACACAATATTGAGCTTGAAAAACACTCTTGGAATAAAGGGGCAGAAGACCTGAGTCAAAAGACTTGTGCTCAATTCCTGGTCCACTCCCTCACCCCTCCCCCACAGCAAAACAAACAAGCACCGTCTATTTTATCCATGATACAAATCAGGTTGCATAAACTGGAATCACTCTTTTGGAAAAGTCGGTTAATTAGTTTTGGAATTCAAATAAAAATGAGTTCAAACAGCTGGTGGGGGTAGAGGGTGTGGGGCAGGGAGTCTATTATCTCTGCCTTCTCCCATAAAGAGCTGGATGACTTTCTTGCAGGGTCTTAATTCCGGCCCATGGCCTGGGGCACCTCGCCTATCACAGCCACTCAGGAGCAAGATGATTACTCTATTAAATCGAGTGCAAAGTCAATCAACAATATTTCATTAAAACAAAAATACAACTCCTAAACATAATTTAGCTCCCCAGTGATATGCTTGTGTTCAGAGCATAGCAAACCTAATCTAAAATGCCTGGATGATTCCTAGCCAGGGGCAGCAGAGATCCGTCCTTTAGAGCAACAGAAATCTTTAGGAGGTCAAGTACAAGAAGGATGCGGAATATGTTTTCTTCCCAAGTCTTCAGCATACTACAGTCTTTGCTAGTAGAGTGGGAACCATTGCCTTCTCCACAGATTTATATATACTTGTAAAACAAGATATGAACGAGGGATAATGAGACGAGGACAGAATTTATATATCAAAATGAGTTTGACTCCAAAGGTTGTTTCAGTGATGCCAAAACATATGAGGCCAGTTGGGAATGGCTTTTTAAAATTCTTTATAAGTAAAACAAAATCACAGGCTTAATTATTTATTTAAACCCTGTCTTTAACTAGCAGAGGACACCTAGACTACTTCTCCTTACTCACTATTCGCAAGTCTGAATGATCTTGGAAAACTTCAAAAATTAAAATCTACTCTCAAAGAATAAGGATTTGCCAACACTGAAAAGAAAAAATTATTTTTGTTTCCCACTCTATGCCAGCTCCTAGTATTTCTCAAATAAATTGCCAGACTTCCAAACTTGTTTATAATGGTTTGGGTATGTACTTTGAGCCGAATGTGGCTATTGAAGTAAAAAAGAAGTAAAAATGTCCATCATGTCTGCACTAATATGCATTCATGCCATGATGTGTCATTGCACTAGATGCTTCTGGAAATCATTTTGTTGAAATCTGTTCAACAAAATTACAGGACGTTACTGGGCCACCAGACAGTCTCAGGTGGGCATTTAACATCATGTAAGAAACATCACAGGGGAAGTCCAAATAGTCCACTGGGTTCTGCATCATTTTAGGGGAGACAGTCTGGAAAGTACTCCAAATTGAGAGAAGACTGAGGACCATTTGGTAACAGAAGTCAATTGATTAATAATGAAATAAGTACCTCTGATCCAGAGGCACAGACTGGCCCTGAGAAGCTTTCAAAGAGGAGCATTTGGCCAACAGTGCCCCGGGGGACTTATGAATTCTGGGAGAAGTGGCTGTGGATGGAAAGACCCGCATTACTCCAGAAGCAGTGATGAACTCCACGAGCAAATGGCTGGAGAGCTCAGATGAGAGAGATGGGAACTCTGGGGGAATCCTGAGAGAGCTCAGGAAGAGGCCTGCAACTGTGCTGGATTATAAAGAATTCTAAATATAAAGGAAGTGACATAGCACAGACTCTAAAAGGCAGGTAAGGTGGCAGAAGGAGGCACGCCGCGAGTTCTCTTCCAGACACTGAATAGACACTCACTGAACGTATGTGATGCACCTGCCAAGCATTCCAAGGACACAGATGAGGAAACCAGCTGCTACTTGCCAAGAGGTGCACAGGCCGGCGCCACTTCTCTACCTCAGCACTGCTGACATTGGGGACTGAGTCGTTCTTGGCAACGGGTGGTGCGGCATCCTTGACCTCTACCCACCAGGTGCCAGTGACTGTCCCCAAATCATCACAATGGACAATGTCCCCATACATTGTCAAATGTCCCTCAGAGAGTAGGATCTCTCCTGGCTGAGACAGCAAATGTGACATCAGATGACTAATGTCACCATGAAGAGCTGGGAGAGAGAGGCAACCCGAGGGGTGGGGACGATGCCAGGTGCAACAGGACAACTTGGGTCTTGGAGAATGAATGGAGGCTACAGAAGTTAGAATTTCAGCTCTGAACATTGTGCTCAGGTTAGTAATGAGCCAGTTATATAGACGTCTCTGATGAACACCCGGAACTGGTTGGCTGCCTGACGAGAGACTACAGATGAGTCTGGGGTCCTTCGAGTAGAAGTGGGCCTGGAAGCTCTGGGTGGTGGTGAAATTAGGAGGGAATTTCCAGTAACAAGAGAAAAGAGCAGAGCAAGTGGGGAAAGATGGGGGAGGGCACCTCAAGAGAAACGCCAAAGAAAAGACCACAGGGAGCAGAGGGAGAGCGGTTCCAACAGTGAAGGCAGCTGGAGGTTTGGGCATGAGGCAAACTGAGAAGCCTCTGGATTTTGCCACCAAGAGGTCATGTTGAGGCCCTCGGGGAGAGTGAGAAGTGTGAAGGGGCCTAGCAGGAGGCGGAGCAAAGGCAACCAGAACATTCCAAACACCGAGGAAAGGGAAGTGTAAGGAGTCTCAGAATGTTTTTAAATGTGTGTAGGAGAGAAAAGACAAAAAGTTGTTTGCAAGCTAAAGAAGGAAAGATTCCAGGGAGGGAGCATATACGCTATGGAGCAGGACCTCAGAGAATTCAGGAACAAGGCAAGGAAGGGAGACATTTCCTTTAAAATGGGAGAAGAAAGCCTTCGTCTGGGTGGGATGTAGCAGTCAAGGCAGGTCAATGCCTCTATTTCAACAAATACAAAAAGGTGGATAAATTACACAAATTACTTCAAAAAGGTGAATAAATTACACAATTATATTTTTAAAGCCTTACGGAACTGTGAGGACTGGATGGATTAAGATTCCAGAGGTGGGAAAACCATTGTGACTTGAGCTGATCAGGACAGCCATTAATTCTCTGGAGAATTTTCTGTTTCTGGACGGGGGCTAAGGATCAGGACAAGCAGAGCACGCCTCTTGGGAGGACAGAGAACCAGTGAAGCTTCTAGCAGCTGACGGAGTTGGTGTGACAAACTGGGAATGACAAGGGCCTCAAACTATCTGCTGAGTTCTGGAACTTTCTGGGAGGTAGGGGAGCTCGGCCAAAATCTCTGAACAACGAAGCAAATTCTCCTACACTCTCTTGATACTTGAAAACTAGAACTTACAGGGGATTTATCCCAAACAAACAGAAGGCAGTTCTCCCCTAAAGACATTTGCCAGATTTTGAAAGATATATGCAAAAGTATGATGGTTTAAAACTAGGTTCACAAATTCTTGGCTACTCTTCCCTTCAGTAGAGCTAATTTCCCTCCCCTGGAATGTGGACCCAACAAAGTAACTCATTTCTGAAGCACAAAGTGTGGCAGAAATCATGCGGGGTGACCTCTGAGCCTAAGTCATAGAGACATTACAACTTGCTCTCTCTCGCAAATCACTTGTGCTGGGAAAAGGCACCTACTGTGCATAAGGATATGCAAAAAGCTGACAGAGAAGCTTCATGGTGAGGAAACGAACCCCTTGACAAGCAGCCAAAAGGAAGAAGTCTCCAGCCATCAGCCAAGGAACTAATCCCAGAAGCAGGCTCTCCAGCCCATCCAGTTTCCACCTTGACTACAGCAGAGACCTCCAGCCAAAATCACCCACCTAAGCTGCTCTCAAACTCCCGACCCACAAAAGCCATGAGAGAGCGTTTGTTGTTTTAAGCTTCTAAACTGGGGGTCATTTGTCATGCAGAAGTAGGTAACTAATACAGGTGTGAAGTTAAAGAGCTGAACCCGAAAACCTCTGAAGGCTGAAAGAGTCTCCAACCAGATGTAAACCGAGTCTTGGTAAAACTGCAGCTCAGCATCCAGCGCAGCTGGGTCTCTGCGGTCAGGCCATTGATCTCTTACGCTGTCCGCCCAACAACAACAGGAAAGAACAAGCTCTCTGTTGGCAGAGAACAGCCAGTGGAGTCTCTGCTGCACATGAAGAAGACAGTACTTAGATATACAAAGCGGGAGGCCATGTGACCAATAATTGGGAGGAAAAACACAGATAAGCTCACCAGTAGAAATAGCAAATGATGGTTCGGCGCCTGTAGCTCAAGCGACTAAGGCGCCAACCACATACACCAGAGCTGGTGGATTCAAATCTGGCCCTGGTCTGCCAAACAATAACTACAACCAAAAAATAGCCGGGTGTTGTGGCAGGTGCCTGTAGTCCCAGCTCCTTGGGAGGCTCAGGCAAGAGAATCGCTTGAGACCAGGAGTTGGAGGTTGCTGTGAGCTGTGATGCCACGGTACTCTACCCAGGGTGATAGCTTGAGGCTCTGTCTCAAAAAAGAAAGAAAGAAAGAAAGAAATAGCAAATGATGGGCAGTGCCTGTGTCTCAGTGAGTAGGGCGCCAGCCTCATATACCGAGGGTGGCAGGTTCAGCCCTGGCCACACTGCAAACAAAAAGTAGCCGGGTGTTGTGGCAGGCGCCTGTAGTCCCAGCTACTCGGAAGGCTGGGGCAAAAGAATCGCCTACTCCCAGGAGCTGGAGGTTGCTGTGAGCTATAATGCCATGCCACTCTACCTAGGGTAGAGGAAAAAAGAAATAGCAAATGATGACTCTAACTTGATTAATATGTTTCTTTAAATGAAAAGAAAGAATCATAAAATAGACAAAAACAGAGAATTTTGACAAATTATGTTTAGAAATGATCAAATAGACATCTAGAATTGAAAAATTATAATATTTACAGTAGAGATAATAGTGAATAGGTTTACCAGCAGATCAGATGTAGCAGAACACAGTATTAGTAAATTGCAATAAAACTTAATATAACTCTGGGAGGCCGAAGTGGGTAGGCTGCTGGAGCGAGGAGTTCAAGACCAGCCTGAGGAAGAGCAAGAGCTCATCTCTAAAAAATATCTGGGCGTTGTGGCAGCACCTATAGTCTCAGCTACTTGGGAGGCTAAGGCAGGAGGATTCTTGAGCCCAGTAGTTTGAAGCTACTGTGAGCAACAATAATATCATGACCCTAAAACCTGAGCAAAAGAGTGAGACTCTGTCTCCAAAAAAAAAAAAAAAAAAAGAGAGAGAGAGAAAAAGTTAACATGAATCACCCAAATTTCAGAGAAAGAGAAAAAAAGTGGGAAGAACAATTAGGAGCATAAAGGGCACATTAGCTCCTCAGAGAAGGTCCAACCCACACGTATTCCTGCCCCAGAAAGAAGAAAGAGGGAAATTTGGGCAGAAGTAATATTCAGGGAGACAATGGCTGAGAATTTTCCAGGGATAAAAAAAGAAGAGAGATGCTTCATCTTCCGAAATACTGGTAAAAGGAAACAGAGGCTGCAAAGAATTCTGATATTGAGGTGCAGGAGGCCAAGAGAATGGTCAGGAGGTTTGAAGCTTGGAGAAAATAGAAAAGGGCTGGCTTGGCCACCATGACAACTCAGTAGGGAATTAGCTAGGAAAAAACAGTAAGAAAGGCCACGCAGGAAGAGGGGCCCAGCTGAGGCCGTGTAAAGGCAGTTTGGGGGGAGAGCAGTGAACATTTTTGAGTATCTTTCCTTGAGGATGTGCAACCTGCAGCTCATGGCACATGCAGATTATTTGAGGACTGTAGAGCTTACCTGTTCTGTCAGATATCACAAAAAGTACAGACTGTTTTTGTTGTTCACCAGCTTTCTCATTGGTGTTATTTCATTAGTGTATTTTTAATGTGTGGCCAAAGACAACTCTTATTCTTCCAATTTATGGCCAGTAAGAAACAAAGTTGGACACCCTTAATAGAAGCTCAATATCAAGACTAGAAAAACACGTGCACGGGGGGGGGGGGATGTAATGAATGTTAGGCAGAGCAAGGGGAACGGTAAGGAAATCCAAGGAGACCGCGATCATGAGGACACTGATCAAAGAACCGTTGACACAGCAGATCGTCTCATCCAGGCCAGACGGAGAGAGGAGACTGAAAGGCTGGGAAAAGTAAGGTATTCATGATGGCGGGGAAAGAAAATAGTCAATGGAAGTGAGCAAAAGGACGAAACCCAAGTTCATAGCCAAGGTGAGAGATTAGCCCTCTTTGTACGGCTCTGAGTGATTGTAAGATCCAGAAAAAGGTCATGAGTGACAGTTTCTGAAATGAAATGAAAGATTAGTGATGCCAAAGAGGTTAAAGAACTGTGAACCCACAAGTTCCCTCACTTCCCGAGGTCTGAGGCGGGACCCACTCAGACTCATTCTCTTTCCATTTATTTCCACTCCTCTCCTACTTTAAGCTAAAATGAAACATTTTTCTGGGATTGTTGTTTGAATTCTAATTTTTAAGAAAAGTTTCATTCTGTAAGCTTCCAAGGTAACATAAATCAGCCTGATAAAATTTCTATTCAAACTGTTAAAAATAAAAATATAGAAATAACATTTTTTGAAAAGTCACTCTACTTTATAAATGCTTGCCTACTTTCTTTTTCAGCTCCAACTAAAAATAATGTACAAACTGACAGAATTTGAACTTCTAAAAGAAAGAAAGAATGCACCTGGCTCTTGAAATTTGAGGTAAAAAACAGCAGGTCAGCATGTTTCAAAAAAAAGCAGCAAGTAAGAACATCCAGTTGAACTTGACTGTTCAGCTTATTCATAAGACATCAACACTGACAGAAGCATATTTTGAAGACAACTCAGAGAAAATGTTATTCTGAAAATACAATAAGGACACCCATGCAATGCCACTGACCCCCCAGAGCTTCGCCTTCCACCCCATGTAACAGTTAAAATGTCATATATTTGCTTAACAGTGATCTGTATCTTGTGGTCAAGTTGAAGTGTTCGGTGAACATATGGAAGTATGTCACTTTCAAAGTCAGTTAACAGAAGAAATATTAAATGCCCCTCAAAACTGGAGTTTCCTAATTTAACCACACATTTATAGAAATGTCTTTATCCTCAGATAAATTTAACTCTTCCTTAGAAGTACCACTTCTTTTCATAAAACTTAGATTCTTACCTTTAAGTTTCTTTAAATTGAATACTTTAGAAGCCAACATTTACATTTAAAATTAAGAGTTAGCAGGCTCAGGGTGGTGCCTGTGGCTCAAGGGGTAGGGTGCCAGCCCCATATACCGGGGGTGGAAGGTTCAAGCCTGGACCCAGCCAAAAAACTGCAAAAAAAAAAAAGAAAGAAAGAAAGAAAAAATTAGCAGGCTCATGTATTATTTTTAAAATAAAATTTCTATTTTGTTTTATTCTGCCATGTACCATAACTTCCCAAGGTCAGAAGTTGTTAAAAAAAAAAAAAAAGAAAGAAAGAAAGGGGGAGAAAAAAACAGAAAAAAAAGCTATGTTGCAGTATTTATTGAGAGTGCCAAAACTAGAAAGAAACTAATTTGTCATAAGCTTAATTTTATTTACATGACATTGGCTTGAGCTTCTAAATTTTGCAAACGTTCATAAGCTTCCAGAAATAATTCCCTAGAACAATAGTTTTTATCAGCAGGAAGCTTGATGACTCCTTAAATATACTGTTTTGTTTGGGCTTTAGGGTGGTTTTGGTCGGGGGAAGTTGGAGTAAAGAAGAGGATAAATTCATTTAACAAAACTCACTGGGATTTGGGACTGAGTAATAAAGGGCCACAACAAATCCAATTGAAATTTTTGAGGAAACAACATAAACATTTTCCTAATTTTGCATCAAAGTGATTGACACAAAATTTTTAATAATTTAAATTATCTTTTATTGATGGGAGGTTTTCTATTTTCTTTTGATGCTCTTCTTTCTCCAACTTAAGAGTTTTTGCGTAGCATAATTCAACAATATTTAGGAATACTCTCTCTTCCCCATACTGCAAAGTCTCAATAAAATTCATAAATAAATCCCAAAGAAATCATCATCAACATTTTGATAGTTAAGTTGTCTTTTTTTAATGTTAGCCTTTCCTAATTAAAACTTCAGTGATAAACCTGTATATTGAAAGCTCACAGCATTTTAGCTTACTAATACCTCTCCTTTTTGAGGAAGAGGTTATGAAGCCTGTTATAGTGGCCAATTGCATCATGACAGGTTATTTTAAGTTTTCCTGAAGATCATAACTAGCTGTAGAGGTGGGTGAGAGAAATAAGTGTTGGGTCTTACATCTTTACACTTTATAAACTATGTTGGATACTCCCTTTTTAAAATCACCATTTTAACAAAATTCCTTACCATTGTTCTATGAGCCAGTCACGTTTGAGAGCTGTGTGTCAGAACCCTGAACTTCAAGGTACCCAGAAAGTGAAGAACTAAGAAATAAACTCACAAAACAAACATGGCACATTTTGTCCAAAGATTGATTTCATTCCCTGGTGGGCACTATGCAAGTACTAGAGAGTGAAGTACATTTGTTTTTGGCTGAAACACCACATTTCAAACACATTGAGGCCTTTGGTCCAGGCATGTCTTGGGCTGAACATGACATTAAACTTTACTTAGAATTTCTCCTCTCTGATCTGAGAAACTAAATCTGAAAACAGTTAGGGAGCACAAAAGTTGAGTTTCCCCAAATGGATTCTGTCTACCATGCAAAAACACTCCCAAGCACTCTTTTACTCCACGGTGTCGGGTACTGCTGGTTCCCTGGCTATAGTCATTCAGCAAATAGTCACCGAGTGTCTGCAAGGGTGCTGGGTGCTGGGCTTAGCCTGTGGCTCCACTGCCCTCTCTCAGGAGTCCTCTTGTTTCATGTTCTAGAACATTCAGCCTGCTTTGAGACCCATTCAGAGGGCCCCATTCAACTCAAAGTTGAACCATGTTTTTATTACTGTTTAGATTCAGCAGCACCTTGTAATGGTGGGAAACACTACGAATAATCTCATGCCTGGTAAGACCTCACTGCATATGTCAGGCCTGGGTGTTATGAAGTGAGAAAAAGCAGACTTGCTGAGGCCTTGAAAGATTTGTAGGACATGCTGCCCTTTGCAACAACATGGATGAATGCTAAGTGAAATAAGCATTATGTGTGCAATCTAAAAAAAGGAAAGAACAAAAGAAAAAGAAAAGAGAGGAAAAGGAAGAGCAGAGAAGAGATAAGGAGAGGGGGGAGGGGAAGGGAGGAGAGGAGAGGGGAGGTGAGGCGAGGCGAGGACTCAAATACACAGAAATAGTAGAAAGTTGGTTGAGGGGCTGGGGGTTTGGTACACAGGTGGAGACCTAAGTCAAGGGGTAGCAAGCTGCAGCGAGCTGCGTGAGTAAGTCTACAGAGCTAGTGCACAACATGAAGGCTACAGTTAATAATATTATCTTCTAAACTTAAACATTGCTGAGAGTAGATTTTCGGTATACTTACCACAAAAAAGAAAGATAGCTACGTGAGATGATGGATATGTTAATTTACGTGACTGTAATAATCACTTTTGATATATATGTATATCAAAATATCGCATTATACACCTTAAATCCACATAATAAGAAAAGTTTTAAAGAGAGAAATATATCACACATCTGATGAACAAAGTTTTAAAAAAGTCCAAAAGCATGACATGGCAACACGTGCTACGCATACGCTAAGCGTGGGCAACCCGGACAAGATGCACATCAGCAAATAGCCCAGAAGATGAGGATGAAAAAAAGCCGCTCAAACCTCTGCAAAGGAGTAGGAGGCAGAAACCCCGTGGGAGCAGCGAGGTGAACAGCCAGAAGAAATGGAAAAAGCAGAGCGCACCTGTCAGGGCCCCGAATAGACCCACATCTGGCCGTAGGCGGGCAACCTGCCATATGGAGCTTTTTATTTGCACCTTGCTGTTCTTCTTCCAGGTATTTTGGCCATAGGCCCTGGAGTGAGCTGGAGGTTGGCCTTATGTGACAATGCCAGCACCTTCTGTGAGGACACAGAAAGCCCACCAGCTCTTGACTCCTCACTCAGTCTCTTTTTACACCCAGAGCATAATTACTCCAGAACCTTTCCAACAGGCTGATCGTCCGCTTGCCATACCCTGCATAACAAAGTGGCACATTTAATATTAATAGATTTTTTATTTACATCATTTGCTGCTTAATGACCTACTGTAGATCATCTTCAGTGCTTGCAACGGATCAGAGCAGCTGTGCTGCTCTGGCGGCCAGTTCTATCTGGGAAGTGCCTGTACAGACTCATGAGTCACTCAGCCAGCCTGAGTGAAGGCAGCGTCTTCAGAATCACTCACTCTGATTAGCACGAGATGTGGAAACACTCCCGGTGTACCCTCTAGGACAGGAGTGGTTAGTTAGAACAGCCGTGTTAGTTTCCTGTACCTGCTGTAACAGACTGTCTCATAGTTCTGGAGAAGAGATCCAAAATTGAGATGCAGCAAGGCCACGGCCTCTCTGAAGGACCGAGGGAGAACTGAGCCTTCACCTCTGTGGGCTCCTCGTGGAGCAAGACGGTCTGCTGAGACCTCAGGGAGCAGCTTGCAGTGGGATGGGGGCGTGAAGAGGAAGGACAGACAGGGGATGTGGTAACTCCTGGGGAAACCAGCAGTGTCAAGAGTGAAAGGAGTGAGCTGCGGAGACAATGGGCAGGGATTACAACCTGGGGGCTGCTTGAGGGAGCAGGTGTCCCCCAAAAGAGGAGCACCGATTGAAAGTCCATGCAAGGGTAGTCATGTTGTGAGCTACTCACTTCCACCTGCCACACAGCTGCCGTTGCTCAGCTGGCGATGCAGCTCTCTGCTCTCTGCCCTGGGGTTTCAAGCCACCTCCTCTTCCACCCGTACAATCTCCCTCTGCTTCATTCTTATAGAAATACTTGTCATTGGATTTTGAGCCCACCCAGATAATCCAGGATGAGCTCCAGATCCTTAACTTAATTACAGATGCAAGACTCTTTCTCCAAAGGAGATTACATTCATGGTTTATTGGGATTAGGAGGACATACCTTTTGGTCACAAACCTTCCCAGTCCAGAGAAATGGACACTACTTGTTTACCCTAACTCTGAGGAGCAGATTCCAGAAGACTAACGCCCCTAGGCAGAGTTAGGCGGTTGTTTGTGAGGGTGGTCCCCCTCACTGCAGCCTCAGTGCCACGTGGGTGTTTGTTAGGAATGCAACATCTGAACCCCATTTCAGACCTGTGATCAGTAACGCTGAAGTTGAGCCTCAGGGGTGGGCTTAACAAGGCGCCAGGTGATTCTAACACATGCTATGGATTGAGGACCACCTGAGAGAGATTTGAATCTTAACCAAAAACAGAACAACAAAGCAGAGAAAAAACCCAACTGGAACTGTAGGTCTCAGCTGCAGCATTAGAATCATAAGAAAAGGTTTTTTTTTAAAAAGCACTGATTCCCAAGACCCATAATTTGGTCTGGGGAGGCGCCTAGACCAGAAATTTTTTAAAAGCTCCTCAGGGGATTATAAAGTGTGCCAGGACCCAGAGCCTGAGCCAGGAGCCGTCACTCAGGGGCAGCATAATGAACACCAGCAAGGTGGGCTCAAGACGGCTTTGCTGGCCCCTTTGAGCCTAAATCACAGAAGAGACACGGGGCTTTTCTTTTGAGGCAAAAACAATGGATGAGCCTATTACTTTGTTCTACACCTACAGACAGACTAATTTCAGGGTAATCAGACAAACAAAAGCATGCAAAGACTTTAAGGGTAAAAAAAAAGACAGAACAAAGTAAAGACTCAATGTGAAGAAGGCAGGAATACAGACTCACTCCCCGAGGTGAGAAGAGAGGTTGTTGCCCACACCTGGTAGCGAGCTCACCAAGAACCGCAGGGCTGCCAGGATGCCATCCCCTGCCATGTGTGCATGCGTGTGTGCATGTGAATGTGCGTGAGTGTGCGGCTATGGCAGCAGCATTTTCACATCCATCTCTTCCCCATGTTTTCAGCTGCACCCAGCATTTGCTCACACTTCCCAACAGAAGGGAGCAGAGGAGGCCACTCAGGGCCATGTGGGGAAGCACCAGGGCATGTTCGGAGGCTGAAGAAATGAGGGTGATCACTGGGGATGCAGAGGAGACAAGTCTGAGCCCATTTAGGGCTGGATAGTTTGAATGATTTTGGCCTCTACAGAGGTGGTATCTATTTTCAGTACCTGGCTTGGGGCAATTCAGGCCAGGGGAGCTGCTGGCCTGGTGCCTGAGAGTTACACAAAGGAGGAAGGTGGGGGTAAGGCCTTCATGTTGGTTGGTTGGTTTGCATGAGAAAGGGGTTTGCTGGTAAGAAGTTTGCTACCTCTGGGAACTAGCTAGCCCTTCGAGGGGCAGTGTCTCCAAGCATGACAGAGACAGAAAATAAAAATATGACTAGTACACCCACAGATTCTAAATCAAAGGGCTCTTTCCCTCAGGTGGCCTTATGAGCAGCCTAAGCATTTCAAACCGGGAAGCTGGTGATGGAGATCGGGGGCAAAGTGAATGAAGGCCCTGGGTCTGCATAGATGGTTTTCCTGGAGAAGAGAGATGGGAGTGAGTGGGGAGCCTGCAAACACCCTCCACCTGTTAGGGAGTGACAGTGAGAGGAAGACCCAGTGAGCGTGGAGAAGAAAGGAGCAGACAGAAGGCACAGAGGCAAGAGTGGAGAAGCAGGGGCTTATCTCTGAGAGGTTCAAGCCAGGTGATGGTCCCTGGCGATGGGAGGGCTGGAGGTGAGGGCAGAGCAAGCATGCCCGAGGGGCAAGTGCTTTCAAGGATCACTGACAACTGTTAAGAAGACAACTGGCTGAGAGGAGAGGGTAAGTGTCTTTGGAAATACCAGGGTCGCAATAAACAATCTGGTACAGATATCTTTGTTGTACTGTGATTTTTGGTCATCTGGGTATATACCCAGTAAAGGAATTATAGGATCAAATGGTAAGTCTATTTTTAGATCTCTGAGTATTCTCCAAACGTCTTTCCAAAACGGATGTATTAGTTTACATTCCCACCAGCAAAATAGAAGTGTTCCCTTTTCTCCACATCCACGCCAACATCTCTGGTTTTGGGATTTCATCATGTGGGCTAATCTTACTGGAGTTAGATGATATCTCAAGGTTGTTTTGATTTGCATTTCTCTGATGATTAAGGATAATGAGCATTTCTTCATGTGTTTGAAAGAATAAACTTATACAAGACATACTATTGGACAATACTTTTTCACCTAACTCTAGCTATGTATCATGAACATCTCCTTAAGCCAGTGCAAACCTCATACTTTCTATGGTTACCAAGTATACCACTGCCTGGTTTTTCCATAATTAACTAATTAAATCATCCCTAATGTTGAATACTTCTCAATTTTTGTGCTATTAAAAGAATGTTGTAATAAATAACCTTGTGTATGTGTATATCATATTCATTTGTGAATATTTCTGTAAGATAAATTCCTGAAAGTAATTAATAGTAGGTCCAAAGCTAAATGAAGTTTACATCTGGAAATACATTGCCCACTTTTCTCCAATAAACCTAATACCAATTTATTCTCTTACCAATAGCATATGAGAATACTTACTTAGTTCACACTCTCAACCAACTTTAAAATATTGTTTTCATTTGCTTTTACATTTTCAATTATGATTTAGATACATCAGCTTTTTATATATTTATTGACAACTTACATTTCCATTTTTCTATATATAGCTTTTGTCCAATAGTCCAATTAGGGGTTTAGGTTTTTTTAATGATTCATAATGAAAGTTATCCCTGTATCCATTACTTGTGTTACAAATATTTTTAACAGTAAAAAAGTTTTAAAGTTAAAAAGTATTCCAAAAGTGTTCTGAAAGTCAAAATATTAACTGCCAAGTAGGATGAATGCATTCTAAAAATGAAAGCACTAAAACCCAGGTGTCTGAGGCATTCTCCCAAAAAAAAAAAAAAAAAAAAAAAAACCCACAGGAAGTCCTTTTTTTGTCAAGAAAAGAAAGAAAAAAAATACACTTTATGTAAATTGCCATCTTCAATATCACTAACTATTTACACAGTGTTTTGACAATCATTAAGCCTTGAGAATCTGCAGGGATAAGATGGATACATATGAAATACATCAGTATCTACCAGGGAGCTGAACCACTTACAGAGTATACTCAAGTTGAAGACTTCTTTTGTTTTGTTTATCTCCTTCCTTTGCCATGAATGGACAGGAAGGTACTTGTTTGGTAAATTGTTCCAGTGACAAAAGATTCCATATTTCTTGTTTATGATAAATGGCTAGCACCTGGAATCAGCCTGTTGGACAATATTGCTGTGAAAGCAATAAACTCAATGGTAATTCAGCCCCATCCTGGCCCTTCATCCTTCAAATGACTTAGCTTTTTCTCACCCAGTTTCAAAAGTATGGATTTGAGTTGGCATATTCCTTTAAATTCATCCCCCGAATACCTTTAAAGTTCTAGGTCAGTCTCAATTCCAATACTGGAAAGGAGTATGTCAAGTCTACTCTGGGATAGGCCTTAATGGCTGGGATTAATAGACTCCAGCCAGTGTTATGCCCTTAAGTATTTAACAACTGACTCCAAAGGGAGAGCAAGTGAGAGTACAAGAATGTCCCCATTTTGTAATCCACAGCCATCTTAGCTCACCTAAACCCACTGCCCTAAATTCCGAGAAAAACCCCAAGCACCTACACCCTGGCTCCAGTCAATTAAGTCTCAGCAAGAAAGTCCCCAGACCCTAGTAGAAACCTCAGGTAACCGCCCCGCCCCTCTTAGCCAATAGAGTAGTAAAAAAAAAAAAAAAAAATAGGTCAGCTAACCCCATGCTTGCTAGAATGGAAACCCCCCCACCTTCTTTGAAACAACAATAAAACTCCTGCAATCCCACCCCCCCGCAAGTCGGGGCTCTCAGCCCGGATCCACTGCGTCGGAACCCCTGAGAGTCCAGGTTTGAACTTAAATAAAGGCTCTTTTGCTTTTGCATGGGACTCGGCTCCCTGGTGGTTTTTGGGGATTACGAAGTCTGGCATAACATAAACTCTGATTGGTAGCCTTCATCTATTTCTGTGGTGTAAATACTCCCACCAGGGCCTATTTCAATATAGCATATTGTATCATTCAACACAGCACTGAAAGGAAATATACACGATCAGCTCTTCCTAGCTAAAACAAGCTGGTTCCAGTATGTTACTGCCCTCAGCCCTGTTTTATAAGCCTAGCAGTGTGTTTTTGGAACTACTCCAGAAGCAGAAATATCCTTTGGAACTAATACATATTTAAAATGGGATGACTTCTACCAAGCAGACTTGGCAAATGGCCTGGATGACAAACCATGAGGACAAATGTCCAGAGCTCCAGAACTCAAGCTACTGCTGTTTCCTTTAACCTAGAGAAGTCTAAAATATACTGTTTTCCCAACAGATTACAGCATACCTTCCTTACTGTTTAGAAGTAAAATACCATCAACAGATTATTTTAGGTGTGGTTAAATACAAACAACATTACAATGTAGAAGGCAGTTTCTAGACATTACATTCTTTTTTTTTTTTTTTTTTTTTTTGAGACAAGAATCTCAAGCTGTTGCCCTGGGTAGAGTGCCGTGGCATCATAGCTCATAGCAACTTTCAACTCGTGCTCAAGTGATCCTCTTACCTCAGTTTTTCTATTTTTAGTAGAGACAAGGTCTCACTTTTTGCTCAGGCTGGTCTCGAACCTGTGAGCTCAGGCAATCTACCTGCCTTGGCCTCCCAGAGTGTTCTAACATTACAGGTGTGAGCCACCACACCCAGCCTAGACATTACATCCTTAAAACAAACAAACAAAAAAATTAAACTCAAACAGAAAAATGTCTCAAACAAAAGTTATGATAAATAATTTTGTGATCAACATCTGATTTAGAATCTATCATAAAAGAAAACAATGAGACACTGTGAGTAGAAACTGAATATAAAATTCCAGGATCTTTCTTCCTTAAGAGATGCCCAAAAAAGGTCATAAAATTTATTTTCTCATTTCAGTGAAAGATATCTACATACTCTTCAGCTATATATTTGTCCATTACTATATAGAGTACATTTTTGTGAGTTCTGCTCTGTGAAGTTCATTGGTACACCCCAAGCAACGTCACTCAACTAAATTGAGCATAGTATTGAGGTCAAAAGTGCAGTTAGATAGATCCCATGCAGACCAATGAGACAGCTATGGACAAAAAGCCTCACCTTAACTCCTATCTCCCAGAGGTACTACGGTGTTCAGGAGAATAAGGTGAGTGAAAATTTCAGATACTACCCCTATACTAGTGATAATAAGTCAGAGCCACCATTGAATGCTGATGACTTAACATATCTGTATATAGTACAAAAAGCACAAGGTAGTGACCTTAAATGGGGAAAACAGAGTTAGTTATTTTAACTTAGAGAAAAAACAGGAAAGGTAGGCAGGATTTGCTATATGACAGTCTTTTACCACCACATTCTAGGCAACTTCCCTAGACTATTTGCCAAAACTGAAGCAAACATCTTTCTTCCTGTTCACACCTTACCATCAGGATCTATTCACAGTACCCTCCACCGTTCTGTAAAAATATTACACCAACACCAGGAGGTAGAAGAAAGTCAATACACCTGCCATAAGAAACCCATCAAAAACACATACTCAATATTGCAATTAGAGAAGTGTGAATATTACAAGGCAGCCTGCCTACATTGCCAAGGCCCTATTAAAGGAATTTCTTCAAAATGTGTTTCTTTTCTAAGGAACTGAGGTGCAAACAAGCAGAAGATAACAATTGTAATCAAAACTTCTCGCATGAGATACCTCTTTGGAGCTCAAGATGATCTAAATGACATGATTTCATTAAGTGAACCTGCATAATAGTTGGTTCTGGGCCAGAGTGTCTTTACAAGAGAGTAACTAAGGCATGACTAATTTAAGTGATTCCCTAAGCCAGTTAAAATGGTAAGTCAAATGTAAAATATTATAACTGAATCCAAATCTCCTGAATCACACTCCATCCATTGACAACATATGGCAAAGCTACTTAGTACTGTTCATCTTGCTACTGGGTTATATAGCTCTAGCTTTTTTCTCTTCCCTTCCCTCCTATTTCCCTATTTGAGGAAAACAAATTTTCAATTTTTCTCTTAATAGGCTAATACCCATTCCAAATTGTTATAAGCATCTCCTTATATTTACGCATTTATTAAAATGAAATGATATAAAAAAGATGGAGCCTTGACAACTTCCCATATCTGGATGAAAATGGAACACACTGGCTCAGTGCCTGTAGCTCAAGCAGCTAAGGCGTCAGCCACATACACCAGAGCTGGCGGGGTCAAATCCAGCCGGGGCCCACCAAACAGGCCAATGACAGCTGCAACCAAAAAATAGATGGGTGTTGTGGCAGGCACCTGTAGTCCTGGCTGCTTGGGAGTCAGAGGCAAGAGAATCGCTTGAGCCTAGGAGTTGGAGGTTGCTGTGAGCTGTGATGCCACAGCACTCTACCAAGGGCAACAGCTTGAGGCTCTGCCTCAAAAAAACAAACAAACAAACAAAAAACAAACAAACAAACCTGGGACACATTATCCTTAGTAATGCATCACAAGAATGGAGAAGCAAGAATCCCCTGTACTCAATTCTGATATGAGGACAATTAATGACCTAGTACATGGTGGGGTGGGTGGGCTGGGAGAAGGGAAGAGCAGAGAAGGGAAAGAGGGGGGATGGCAGTCATAGAATGTGATGCAACTTTTGGGGGCAGGACACAATTATAAGAGGGACTTTACCTAACAAATTCAATCAATGTAACCTGGTTCTTTGTACACTCAATGAATCCCCAACAATAAAAATAAAATGAAAAAAGAAAATAAAATGGGCCGATACAGTTAAGCCAAATCACAAGCTGAACACCAATGGATTACTCCACATCAAGGTCTGATAAGCCGTGTAATAAATAGCATCACTACTAAACTAGCAAAAACTAATCAGCTACCTATTACTGTCTTCCAAGATAACCTCACCCAAGAGTATACCATTTCTTTTAATGCCAATGCAGTTCTCATCAGACTTTTTATGCTCTTAAAACCTTTCATGTTTTCCCATCATCTTCAGAATACAAGTTAAAATCAATAATATGGCCTATAATGTCTCTCACAGTGACTCCTGCCTTACTCTTCAATCTCACTTCCAGCCAAACCAATCATGATTTTGTATGCTTCAGCCACACTGGGCCTTAAAATATGCCAGGTTCTCTGAGGCAAGAGAATTGCCCACTCCCAGGAGTTGGAGGTTGCTGTGAGCTGTGTGACACCACGGCACTCTGCAGGCACTCTACTGAGGGTGATAAAGTGAGACTGTGTCTCTACAAAAAAAAAAAAAAAAAAAATGCCCATTTCTTTTTTTCTTATCTCCAGGGCCCCACACATGGTCTCTCTCTACCTAGAAAGTTAATACCTTTTCACCTGGCTAACTTTTTTTATCTTTCAAATGTCACTTAAGACATTTCAACTAGAGTGTTTTCCCTGATTTGCAGATTTGATAATATCCCTCCATTAACATTTCTGTTACATTCTGCACCTGTCCAAGGTAGCAGTCAGCATGCTTGTAAATATTTCTTCAATGTCTGCCTTTGCTTATTTTTGTATCTTCTTTGCCATAACATCTAACCCAGTGTTATACGTACACAGCTAGTGGTCAGTAAATATGTTTATTGGTAATATCATGCTTGGACATTCCAAACCTTCAATAATCTTTCTTGAATGGTAATATAGATAACCTATCTGCAGTTTGCATATCATATGTAAAGTTTAAGTTACCTTAAATTCTGAAATTAGAATTTTACTACTATTCCTGCTTTTGAATAGGTATAGTGAATATGCTTTAATCGTTCTATTTTCATGGCATAAAATTTGATTTACTAATACTCTGGAGAGCTTTGCAGCTATTATGAGGTAGTCATTAAAACAAGGCCCAGACTCTTAATGGCAGTTTTCTATTGTTAGCTTTCATGTCAAAATTACCTCTAAGAGACTGTTTTCTATATAAAGTAAGAACTAGTAATACTTATTTTTTTGTCTTTAATTTAGCCATGTAGATAATGATTTATGTTGCATTACCTTTGATACGATTCCACTTTTCTGAGTCTTTTAATTTTAGTGAGGATTTCTATCATCTTGCCCCAACCAACTTTTCCTACACATCACCAGAAGGTTTTTCTTGGTTTTTGTTTGTTTGTGTTTCACTCTGTCACAGTGACCTCAAACTCCTGGGGTCAAACCATCCTCCTGCCACAGTCTCCCAAGTAGCTGGGACAATAGGCACCTGGGAAAATGCCCAGCTAAATTTTCTATTTTTAGTAGAGATGAAGTCTTGCTTTGCTCAGATTAATCTCAGCTCCTGAGCTGCAAGGGTCCTCCCACTTCAACCTTCCAGAGTGCTAGGATTATAGGTGTGAGCCAGCACCCTGGTCCACCTAAAGAGTTTTGCTTGCATTTTTTATACTCTCTTACTTCTTATTTCTTGACATCAGTTTTCCTTCCCAGAAGCCATTCTAATGGACTACTGATCAAAGCATTTCTGTTAAAACACACCTGAAACTTGTCATCATTTAAAAAGCCAAACATACATATACAAATTTTCCCATTTCACACAGGAATGGACAATGTTGAAGATTCCCTCTTCAGCAGTACTTGTTATGAGTCATAGAACTTTCTTCAATATGGAGTTCATTGAGGAATACATGGGTTTTCATTTTTGCCTAATTTATTGGGTATCTTAATCAACTTCTTTAAGTGACGATATATAATATGCATGTGTGTATGAATATATACGCTAAATTCATGGAAACTTTCTTTTTTAATTCTATCTGGGTTTAGGGTATTCATCACAGTAAAAACAAACACACAGAAATTTTCTTTAAAAAAAAAAATCAATCAAGAATTCCCCAGCATGGATTTGTTTTTCATTTTAACTGACCATTAACTACACACTATATATTAATCATTCTTCCAGGCCCTATAGACGCCACAGACAAAGGCATGGTCCCTGCCCTTAAAGTCATTTCAACTAAAATTTGTGCAGCTTCTCTTCACCCCATTAGTCTACCCCATCTCTCAAAAATAACTCATCTGTTCTCCTTCGGTCAAGCTGCTACAAATGAATTCCACTTGATTTTTTTTTTTTACTTACAATTCTCTCAAGCTTGATAAGTGAATACACATTCTTCTGTATTTTCCAAATGTCATTTACACGTGTATGCTATCAATACTATTTAAGAATTATTAGGAAAGATCTCTGGGCTCCAGCTACCATGGGTATCTGTTGCTGTCCCACCATTAGAGTAACTTCTTTAGGTAAAAAGCACTGCCCGGGATTCCTCTCACAATGTAATTGTTAAATTGAAAGTTATAGCGCACTTTAAACCTTCAGTAACCAAAGATATACACATAGAGTAGTTTATCAAGTTTATCAAATGCAGGAACAAAAAGTTTTATTGGGAAAGGAAAAAGGTCAAAGGAACAATGCCTTGAAGCCTATTAGAGAGAGCAAGTCAAGACAAGTTGCTGAATTGGGGTCCATGACCCAACTAGGAAACACAAAGGCATCAAGTATAAGGATTCAGAACAGCCAGGCAGAGAAGAAGGGAACATCACTTCTCCCATAAATAGTTAAAAGCCAATTCAGAATTTCACCATTTCACTTTCACAGTGAAACTTTCCCCTTATTCCAGGCCCCCAAACCTGAAAGGGCAAGAATATGAAGTTGGCCACAGCATTGCCTCTGTGTTCATACCAGTTGCTGAAAATAACTTGCAGGCCACAGGGGCGTTGTAAAAAAAATGACTGCACAAACACTTTTGCTGCTTCTTGCTCTCACCAATAGCCTGTGTCTTCCAGTAGTCATAGTAGAAAGGCAATTGAACACAAAAAATGTCTAAACCTTAAATTTAGGAAGACAAGCCTACTAATATTCTACATTGCCAGAATCCATTACCTGAAGTATAAGGAGAAATATTTTTTTTAATCCAGAAGAATTAATTATGTATGCAACTGTTAACTCTCTAGAGGACAGCCATTGGCCAACATTTCATCAAAGGTAGAATAAAAAGGCAACATAATGCCCAGTCCTTCATATTTCTGAAATCTGTTCCACAATTTTCACAAAGACAGTCTGTCAATTTCTAGACAAAAAGAGTATCTCACTTCATTTACCTACTTTAAAAGATTACTGTGAATAATGGTTAAAATGGAAACTCCATGCATCTCTCATTTGATGTTCAATAGGCACTTAAAACTCAGGTTATCCAAAACTGAACTAAAAAATCTTCCTCCAAAACCTGCTGTGCCTCTCATGATTGGTACCTCTGTTAATGGTGCTTCCATTCTGCTGAGCTCCCAAGCTAGAAACTTCAAAATCACCCCAAACTCTTCTTCTTCATGGCATATCTCCAAATCAGCCATTAACATCTCTCATATCTGTTCCCTCTTCTCTGTCTCATGACCATTGCCTTACTGCAGAGAAACATTCTTCCCTCACTTGGGTTCTTACCAAAGCCTCAGAAGTGCTCTGCCTTCCTCTAATTTCATCTCCCATTTTGTCAGCGGACTAATTTTTATAAGAAATATACTTTACTCTCTTTCTTTCCAGCATAAACTTTTCCTCTGGCTTCCTGCTAACTCCATCCAGAAATACAAACTTGGGCCTGTGGTTGGAAGACCCTTTATGGACTTAGGCCAATGTGTTTCTCCAGCTTCATTGCCTATCTCTCCCATGCACCCATCTTAGGTCTTAACTACTTTGAACTTATGTTTTTGAGACAGAGTCTCACTTTGTCACCCTCAGTAGAGTGATATGACATCACAGCTCACAGCAACTATCTCACAGCATCTTCAAACTCTTGGGCTTAAGTGATTCTCTTGCCTCAGCCTCCCAAGTAGCTGGGACTACAGGTGCCCACCACAATGCCCAGCTATTTTTCAAGAGGTCTTGCTCTGGCTCAGGCTGGTCTCGAACCTGTGAGCTCAGGCAATCCACCTGCCTCGGTACCCCAGAGGGCTAGCATTACAGATGTAAGCCACCTCGCCCAGTCTACTTTGAACTTCCTATTCAAATACCAGCCTGTTCCTATCTCTGTCATTACTATACACCCTGGTTCCTCATCCTGGAATGTCTCTCCCCATCCTGGAAAATGTTCCTCCTTCAAAACCACAAAATAGTAAAAAATTTCAACTTTTCCCTATCATCATCCTCTGGAAAAGTCAGGGTACAGGAGGAAGGGACAATGACAACAGCGTATAGGCAGCCTATCTAAGTACTCTCAGAGGCAAAACAGCCCAACCAATGAATTAACAGCCAGAAAATGTGCTGGCACAGTGGCTTGTGCCTGTAATCCTAGCACTCTGGGAGACCGAGGTAGGTGGACTGCTTGAGCTCAGAAGTTTGAGACCAGCCTGATAAAGAGTGAGACATGTCCCCCTCATCTCTAAAAATAGCTGGGCATTGTGGCAGGCACCTACAGTCCCAGCTACTTGGGAGGCTGAGGCAAGAGAATGCTTCAGTCCAAGAGTTTGAGGTTGCTCTGAACTATGATGCCACAGCACTCTACAGAGGGCGACAAAGTAAGACTCTGTCTCAATTAAAAAAAAAAAACAATCCGGACAATGCAGGGATGGTTTTAAATTTTTTTGAATAGTCATTTCTTTAAAAGAAGATATACAATAGCCAGTAGGTATATAAAAGAAAAAGGTCAATATCATTAGTTATTGGAGATATGCAAATCAAAACTATAGTGAGATATACTCTCACCCCAGTTAAAATGGCTTTTATCAAAAATATAGGCAATGATGAATGCTAATGAGGGTGTGGAAAAAGGGGGATCCTTGTACACTGTTGATGGGAATGTAAATAAGTGCAAAAATTATGGAGAACAGTATGGAGGTTCCTCCACAGGACAAAAAAGAGAAAAACCTAAAAAAAGAGCTACCATTTAGTCCAGCAATCCCATTGCTGGGTCTATGTCCAAAGGAAGAGAATTAAGTATACTGAAAAGATATCTGCACCCCCATATTTACTGCAGCACTGTTCACAATAGTCAAGATTTGGAATCAATCTGAGTGTCCATCAACAGATGAATAAAGAAAATGTGGTACATAGGGCGGTGCCTGTGGCTCAGTAGGTAGGGCACCGGCCCCATATACCGAGGGTGATAGGTTTGAACTTGGCCCCGGCCACTAAAACAGCAGTGGCAACTGCAACAAAAATAGCTGGGTATTGTGGCAGGTGCCTGTAGTCCCAGGTACTCAGGAGGCTGAGACAAGAGAATCGCCCTAGCCCAAGAGCTGGAGGTTGCTGTGAGCTGTGATGCCACAGCACTCTACCAAGGGTGACAAAGTGAGACTCTGTCTCAAAATACAAAACAAAAAACAAAACCAAAAAAAAGAAAGAAAATGTGGTACATATACACAACGGAATATTATGTAGCCATAAGAAGGGATAAAATCCTGCCATTTACAACATGGATGAAACTGGAGAACACTCTGTTAAGTAAAATAAGTCAAGCACAGAAAGCCAAATCTTGCACATTCTCAGTCTTATGTGGGAGCTAAACTAAAGGCAAATGATCTTATGGAGACAGACAGAGTGATATTTATCAGAGGCTGGGAAAGGCCTAGTGGGAAGGAGGTATAAAGTAGGGATGGCCAATGAATGCAAAAATATATTTAGATAGAATGATATTTTATGTCATAACAAAGTGACTATAATTAATAAGTTAGGATATACTGTACCTAAAAGAGCAGAATTGGAACCTTCCTAATGATACAGGGCAGGTAGCAGCCCAACCACTGTGCCCTAGCTAAGGGAAGGAACTGCCCTTTTTGCCCTAGGGGTATTGGTACCGTGGCAGCTGGCAGAGGAGCCTGCAGGTTGGAGGGGATGCAGAGGGGGCTGAAGGAGGCTCCAGAGGCTGAAGGGGCCAGACATCTGTTGGGGGGACACCTCCAGGTTGCTAGCTCAGGGAGCACTGTGGTAGCTCTGCCTTGCCTCTGTCTCCCTCCCCTCTGTATATATACCTAGACAAAGGACCCAAGGAGAGATGTTTTTATGACTTGGGTTTTACCCTCTGCCAGGACCTGTGGTGCTTTTTTTTCGCTGTGCTCTTTTCTGTAAAATAAATTCTGTCTTATCACTGATCTGTGGTCCATGGATTCATTCTTCATATCCCTGAGACCAAAGACCTACTGAAGAAAAAATTTCAGTAATACTAACACAAAGAAATGCTAAGTACCTACGGGGATTGAGATTCCAATTACCCTGATTTGATTAATTCAAATCATATGCCTGTATCAAAACATCACATGTACCCTATAAACATACACAACCATTATGAACCCATAAAAATTAAAAAGGTTAAATTAAAAGGAATATGAAAATCAAAGAGACAGATAAACAAGTATGTTAAAACATTTTAGGATAAATACTATAATAGGCTCCGTGCCTGTAGCTCAATGGTTTGGGTGCTGGCCACAGGCACCGAACCCGGTCCGGGACTAACAACAATGACAATAACAACAACAAAAATAGCCAGGCATTGCGGCAGGGGCCTGTAGTCCCAGCTACTTGGGAGGCTAAGGCAAGAAAATCACTTAAGCCCAGGAGTTTGAGGTTGTTGTGACGCCACGGCACTCTACAGAGGGCGACATAATGAGACTCTGTCTCAAAAAAATAAATAAATACAATAATAGAAATAAACAAATCACAGAGGTATGGAGGCAGTGGTGTTAGCGGTAGACAGAAATGGCTTCACTAGGGGGCTGGGATGAGCTGGGATTTGACATGAGCTGGGATTTGAAAGGCTAATGGAAATTTATCAGGAATATCAAGGTGGGGGACTCTGCTGAAGTGATAGATGATCTACACAGGGAATGATACGCGTGCAGATGTATGAAAAGGTAAAGCAGCATACTATATAGTCAGAAAATTTCAAATCATTTGGTATAGTTGGAGCCTAAAATGGAAATGTGGTAGGAAAGAAAGCTTGAAAGCAAAGAAGTACAATGAGGAATTTGTAACAGCCATTGGAAACAACTAAATAGTCACATTTGGAGATTATTTTTGACAACAGGGATGCAGCGTAGGGGATTGGGCTGAGTCCAGGAACAGATAAATCAATTAGGAAGTTACCGCTATAGCTCACCTAGTTTTAGTCTTTCAATTTTATAGATAAGGACATTGAGATTCATGTTTTGGGGTGATTTTCTCAAGATCACTCAACTCCTTATTGATGGAATCTAGGTTTTCCAAGTTGAAGTCAAGTGCTCTTGCACTAAGTACTGAATTTCTCCCCCCCAAAAAATATGTTTTAAATCACTATATTTGATCCTTGAAGGAAAGGAACTTTATTTTTTTCCTATCCGCAACAGATTTTTTTAAGGGGATGGAGTTTGAAAGGAAACAACACAGACAAAATTATGAAATAGAAAATACAAATATAGGCTCGGTGCCTATGGCTCAACAGGCTAAGGCCTCATGTACACCTGAGCTGGTGGGTTCGAATCCAGTTCGGGCCCTCAGAACAACAATGGTGGGTGCAACCAAAAATGGCCGGGTGTTGTGGCAGGCGCCTGTAGTCCCAGCTACTTGGGAGGCAGAGACTCTGGAGGAATTGGAGGTTGTTGTGAGCTATGATGCCACAGCACTCTATCCAGGGTGACAGCTTAAGGCTTTGTATCAAAAAAAAAAAAAAAAAAAAAAAAAAGAAAGAAAGAAAGAGAAATACAAATACCGGCCATTTTGCTAATTATTTTATAACCACAACAAACTAATACAGAGAATACTCTGTATAAAACACATTAAAGGTTCAGAGATCGAGGTGTTCCCTTCACAAGGCTGAAAATTTCAGTCTCTGGTATTTGGAATTTAGGCTGGAGTCCTTGTTTCTTGGGTCTGTGGCACACTGTAGGCTTTTAACCCGATTGTACAGAAGAATGGCCACTTGGCCCAGGTAGAAGTAGATGAAGTATTTAGTTTAATGTGTCATAACTACTGAAGTTCCTCCCCACAGTGCAATGCCCAGTACTTCTTGTCAAACTCCTTGATATAGGCCACAATGTCCTTTTCTATGCTGTTATTTCCCCAAAACCTGAGTAGCGCACTCCAAGGGGTCCTGTTGCATCTCTTCCAACATGTCTGCATTTGTGATCGTGGCCTTTCAGTCGCACAAGGTTACAAAGGAGAAAATGCTACCCAACTGCAACAGTCTCTCGGGGGCCACAGCTCAAATTTGGTGACAGTTGTGGTACCATGGCCGTGGCACATCTCAAAAACACTTTAAAATATGTTTACAATCTATCAGATGCACAAGTGCTACCAATTCCTTTTTAAAATGTTATTTGGTCAAAGGAGATTAAGAGGTTCTGGGAAAGAATAGCCCAGAAGCTTGATATTATAAAGCTTATATAGATGTGTATATATAACATATAGTCACTTTTATAGTTTCCCAATGTCAACAGCTGACAGATAGTAATTCTGCTTTTTAGGGATATCAACAAGGTATGAAGGACAGGTAATGGTGTTGCCCACATTACTAGATAATTTTCTTCTGATCAATATGGTTCACAGACTCCATCTGAAATTGTAATAAGCCTCTGGATCACTTTTAGATTATCACAGGAGATGGGATTTGCCTGATTGCCACCGTATGTTTCAGTGGCTAGAGAACATTTCAAATATCCCTTCCTCTCCATATAATCCTAAAAATGTTCATGAAAGATGAAATGCTATTTTTCCCCAGCATTCCCACTAGTAAAATCACAATGCTTAAGAAGACTTCCAAAATGGAACTGGCAATGTTTCTTACTTCTGGAAACATATATATATAGCTTCATAAAGATATGAAGAAGAATTTAAGGATCTGGGGAAATGCCTTGTGGTTACAGTTTTAAGAATGGGATGAGATAAAAGTCTCCTGGGTTAAATTCTTAGAAATGCTACAATTTCTGTAACATCATAGGTAACTTTTAACTCTTCTCTTGCTAGAGTGCAGCCTAAATTAGTGGACCCTTTTAAAATATTGGACCAGAAAAGGTATAGGATGACTTCGGAGTGTTGGCAGATGTGTGTTGAATTATCACCATACATCACCTAGACCTACACCATGTCTCTAAAGGTACTCAGGCAATAGTTCCATTTGCAAATGTCATAAATTTCTCCATGATCTGAAAGAGAATAGTCTCAAAGTTCCCTTCATAGGCAACTGATAAGGACTATGTAGGGGATATAGGCAGGCAGCGGTTTATATGTGTGTTTGTGTGTATCTAGTAAACACATCTTTCTGTTCTCCCCAAACAGTGAAAGATGACATTTTTATTACAGTTATTTCTGCCCCACTGCATTACCTCAAGTAACACACACACATACACACAAACACACAGGCATTTTAAAAATCATATGACATCCTCTAAACCACAAAAGGTTAGAAAATGTCATTGCTGCTTCAGTTACTTAAAAAAAAGAAACCCAAATACCTAAAATAATTCTCATACTTCCTTTAAAGTAATTTATACCCCAGGACATATTATCTGGTCCCATTCTTAGCCAATATCAGAACTTCAGGCCTTGAAGAGAAGAGAATTTCTTGAGTTTACCAGTAGCATAAATAAGATATGCTCCCAGATTTTACTGTCATACAATCATATTCCAGATAAGGGAAATGTGCTTTATAATTTAAGTGCAGCAATGCTTCTGTTTTGATATTATCATAAAGAAATTACTTTTGTTCACAGTGTTATCTGACCTTCATGCAGTAACTGATTAAAATGTTTTCCCCTTGCAAAACGACAACTGTAAATTAAAATTGAAATGAAATATAACCTAACATCATCGTACAGGAATTTTTCCTATTAAAAAAAATCATGCCCACAAAAGGAAGAAACCTAGGAAGTCTACTTGCTTTTTCTACAGTCAAGACAATTGCCTTATACATAAAGGATATTTCATCATTTATGACAGCAAGTTTTCACTTCTAGGGACAGCTGCAGTGTATCTTGGTGAGTATTTCGCACAGTTTATTCACTGGTATTAATATATTTGTACTGAAATGTCAACTTACAGCTATAGGACAAATACGGAAACTATCTGATACACCATGATATATTTTATATATGTGCTAGGGGCCACAGAAGTCTACTCTAGTGCTTGTTCCCATTGTGTTTCTGTAACTTTTTGTTGGTGATAGGGAACAGAGAAGTGGGCAGATCTCTTCCTTGGGTATTTGACCTTAGCCCAATACCGGTTAGATTTGTATTTGTTTGAACAATAATTACAAAGTTAAAAGGAAGAAAGCAGATCAGCCAGACTCAATTCATAAAGCAGAGAAAGAAAGAAGAAAGGAAGATGCTTTCCAGAAAGGTCAGAATAATTTCAGCCATTTTCCTCCTAGTTTGCGGACCATACTTATTTTCTCTGTGTGTGTATGTGTACCTTTCCTGGTAAAGGCATATAGTAGAGTCCTATACCCTGAAAGTCTTTGACATAATGGGCAATTTCCTGATCAGAGACTATTTTCTGGAAACAAAGTCAATGTGTTCCATCAGCTGTATGCTGAGGACACTCAGTGGGATTAGAGGAAGACAGCATGAACAAATTGAGAGAATGCACCTATCTTGTAAGATTTATAATTGGAGTAAAGAATCAATGGGCTGTTAGTACTATAAGAGACTTATGTAGTCATCCAGAATGATCTACCTATTTGAAAACAAGTTAGAAAACTGAAGCCAAAATGGATCTGTGGGAGGTCACACATGTGGTCAGTGGCAAAGGCCGCCCTTGAACACAAATATCCTGACCCATAACCCAGCATTCATTTGCCACCCCTGGTTATAGTAAGATGCAGATCATAGCTCATCTCTCTTAGCAGACGCTCCATGAAAAAAAATACACATAACAAGTTTACATGCTGGTGTCTCTTTCCTGAATGCTGCTGGTACCACTTTGGATTCTATTTAGATGGGGGAAGAGGGAATATGATTTAGGGCTCCTGTCATCTTTTTGAGAATGTTCCATCCAGATAAAAAACAATAGGTTCATTCATTCAAGAAATGATTTTCAAAAGAACATTATCAAAAGCCTTGTGATAAAATATTAAAAACTAGTCTGATAATGTGCCAAAGATAAAGATCCAACTTACGCTAACAGGGTGCTAGGAAGGGTAACTAGTATATCAATTATAATTTGTTTTTCTATTGTCGATGTTAACATTTTGTTTGAACTAAAGCCTGCTGCCTTCACCAGCATCAGTGAACAAATGATAACTTGTTAAGATTTCACTAAGTCTTTTATTTCACTCTAGGAACAAAGCCTAAATCTGATAACTACTCTCAAATTAGAGGATCTTATTAAGGCAAACAGGTGGTTCACTTTCAACACAGTGTGTTCTTACATTTTATTTTTCTTTCAGCAAACTTTTTTTTTTGCGGGGGGGGGAGAGGCAAACTATTTTAAAAAAAACGTTAAATCTTTTAAGCCACAGGCTAGATCCTGGTTCATGAAATTGCTAATAGTCTGTCTTCACTAAAGAGATTAGTCTCTTTTGAGTCTCTATACATAACAAACATCATTTGCTAATAATTACTCAAACACTTTCCATGTCATAAAGTAAAAAAAAAAAAACTTCATAAAATCAAATGCTATTAAGAGATGAGGCGATACCTATATGACACAAAAATATACAAGTAACCTCAAAGTATTTTCTCAATACCTCTAAAAGGCAGACTGTGGACAACTGTATTCCACACCATCACAAAAATGGAGAAACTAAATAACCTTTTCTATTTGTAGAAATCACATCTTGAACATAATTTTCCCCCTCTTAAAATTCAAATTGCATGCATACTTCAAGAAATATGATTGCAGGAAAGCAAACATTTAGGCATCGAAACAGCAAGGTTTGCTGCTGTCTTTGGAAGCGACAGTGAGAGATATTTAGAAGTCAAGTCTCCACTGTACGTGAGAAGTGTAGAGATTTGTACAAACAAGTAACTTGCTTATATTCATGAAGTTGTCTATCATCAATTTCACCTGGTTTATTAAACTTGCTTAGTATGCTATTCAAAAGATCATGCTTTAAAAGTAAGAATTAACTCTACATAATCTGTAAACAAATTTTTCTGCCACACTTAAAATCTGAAAGTGAACAAAATTTACCTGGATCTAAGATAATTTAGGTTTCTGAGCTCCAGAGGTGAGCCAAGACTGGAGATTTCTACTGGATTTCAATAAAATGGACTTTCGAAAATGCTCTTCCCCTACTTTCAGTTCCTAGCACAAACCTGCTCAAGGGCTGATACTAGATGTCCTGAAACATAAGAATGTCCACAAACTCCTCTTACATGGCTCATCAGAAAGTTCAGGGGTGGTACCACTGACCTGAAAAGGAACAGGGCTCAAGAAGTAGAGAAAAGGAGGGGGTAAGTGGGAGGAGTTTGGGGGAAAGGGGAGACGGGAGAGGGAAGAGGCAGAAGAGGGCAGGCATTCAGCTCTGTAAAACTTAGTGATTATTGAGTTTTCAAAATGCTATAGGGACCTAGAAAATCGCTATAAATGAAATGTTCCATCTCTTCAATGAGTAGAGAGCCAGGTGTTGGGCAGCATGGGCTAAGAACAAATGAGTCAAAATTTCTCAAAGCCTTCATTTTTCTGTTTTCAGGTATGACAGAATGGAAATGTATTTCAAAGCAATCAAATAAAACATTTCGCTACTAAAACAAACAAACAAAAAATCCACCAGGCTCATTAAGCTCCAGCCACATAATGAATATTTAGTAGGAACTCCAACCTTGCCTCCTTCTTCCATAGTTTTCTGTGGTTACTGGTAAGCTATTGATAAGGGTCAAAGGTGTGATTTCTATTGTCAAAGGCTCTCTTCCCATATGGTGAAGTGGCTACACAGCTACACAGCTGTACCTGCTGCAGGCACTTTGCAGTTACATGCTTTTGGTCAGGAGTCAGAGAATGCAGATCTATTCTAATACATTACTATGGGATTGGAAAAAATACCTTACTATGTCTTTTCTCCCAATGAAAGTGAGTCAACAGTGTTAGCTATATATGGCTGTTCCAATAGTATCTTGGCAATCTTAAAGGATTATAATCCCAGCTACTTGGGAGGCTGAGGCAAGAGAATTGCTAAAGCCCAAGAGTTTGAGGTTGCTGTGAGCTGTGATGCCACAGCACTCTACCCAGGGTGACAGCTTGAGATTCTGTCTCAAAAAAATGAAAGGAAAGGGTGGCTCCTGTGGCTCAAAGGAGTAGGGCACAGGGCACTGGCCCCATATACCGGAGGTGGCGAGTCCAAACCCAGCCCCAGGCAAAAAAAAAAAAAAAATGAAAGAAAGGAAAGAAAGATTAGCCAGGCACTGTGGCAGGCACTTGTAGCCCCAGCTACTAGGGAAGCTAAGGTAGGAGGATCACTTGAGCCAAAGAGTTTTAGGTTGCTGTGAGCTATGGAACTCTAGGGCAAAAGAGTAAGACTTTGTCTCAAAGAAAAAAAAAAAGATCACCTGGGATTCTAGTTAAAAAATACACATTCTTAGGTAGGCCCCATCACCAGATCTAGAGTAACACAATTTCTATGGGTGGTGCTTGGAGTTTCATTTTTAATAAGCTCCCTTCCCAATCCCAGGTGACTCTGGTATATATTAAAGTTTGAGCATCACTGCCTATAGCACGAATTTGTAACTCAGAGGTGGTTATCAGAATCCCCAAGGGGCTTTCTTAGAATACATGTAGCTATGCTACAGTGCCAACCTAAGTTAAACTGCCTTCTGGGGTGGCCAGGCATGATGGCTCATGTCTGTAACCCTAGCACGCTGGGAGGCCAAGGCAGGTGGATTGCTTGAGCTCAGGAGTTCGAGACCAGCCTGAACAAGAATGAGACCTCGTCTCTACTAAAAATAGAAAAATTAGCCCAGAGGTGATAGCTCTCGCCTGTGGTCCCAGCTTCCGGGGAGGCTGAGGCCAAAGTATCACTTGAGGCCAGGAGTTTGAGGTTTCTCTGAGCTATGTATGACGCCATGGCACTGCCATAGAGTGAGACTCTATCTCAAAAACAGAACAAAACAAATGTCTTCTGGGGACATGCCTGGGTATCTGTGCTGGTGGTTGCAAAAGATTAACTAATATGATACTAGCAACCCAGGCACTATTCTAAAACCTTTATACACACCACCTCATTTAATCCCCAATGGTACCTTTGAGGTACTTACCATTATTGTCCTCACTGTGCCTGTTTATAACTAGGACAGGCTCCCAGAAGTGACTTCTTCAGAGCCAAAGCTAGTAAGTGGTGATACTTCATAATACTGGTTGAGGTACTCCTGCTCTAGAAATTTATTTCAAGTTCTCTACATCTTAAAAGTACTCTGATCCTCTCACATGGCAAAGCTTACAGATACCAAAGCTTACAGATGCTCTCTTTCCCCTCACTGTGCTCACGATTTGGGAGCTGTTTTCTTCCAACAACCTAGGAAGGATTAACCCATGAATGAAGAAATGAGCAACTAAAAAAAGAAGAGCTACACGAGGTTCTTAGTCAAATATTTTCAGTCCTTCTCAGGAGGAAAAAAAAAATAAAGCGAGAAAACTGCTTTTAGAATTAGGAAAGGAAAAAGGCTTGGACTCAGACTCCGGATTTTTTTCCACAGCAAAAGAACTAGGAAGCCCTTCACAAACAACAAAATGTTTTTCGGTCAAATTCAAGCATTAAAAATCAACGTTTACATGATAATTAAGATGCTTGACTTTACAGCCCAAGGAAAATTCTTGTGGGTGTTAAGAGAAGTTACTTGTGATCTGAAAGCTGGCTACTAAAGGAAATGAAATTTTACAGTCTAAACAGCAATTTAGTTTAGCCACTCTCACTTAAGGGCTGGGAGGAGCCACACACAAAATGAATTTAGAGGAATTATAGCAAAATTGAAGCAACCATTCTCCAAATACTGACCTGAGAATCTTGTTTATTGAAACTTACAGCAGAGTGGAAGGAGGAGGAGTACTTGAAAGGGAGAACAACCTACTGGAATCTTTCAAAGGGGAGAAAGCCAAAGGAAGAAAAACAGGTGCGTGTTTATTTGAAGGATTTTCCCCACACTAGGCTCCCTCTGTGCTGCTTTCAGCACCATTTCCATTAGAATCACACCCTCTGAAGTGCAGGACTCCTAATTAATCTCCCAAATTACCTGGCTCTACTCTTCTGCCACAATTTCCGTTAACCCCTACAGTGCTTGGCCTCACAAAGCACCAAAAGAAAAACAAAACAAAGCTTGTTTATATCTCCTCTAACCATACTCTGGATTGATGTATTGTTTAAGCCTCACTGCAATCTTCATAGCAGAAGGTTGCCCTGCCATTGCTCCATTCGTGTTGTTTTCTTTCCAGCCTCTCACGTTGCACGTCCTCTTGTCATCCTTCTCCCACTGTGTCACCTCCTATAGAAACATCTGTACTCTGTCACAGCTTTTATGTTTGAACAACTGTTCATTTTATAGACATTACAAAAAAAGGTACAAGGTCCTACAAGGAATATTACAGTTGTACTTGAGGCACGTCTACTTTACAACATCACCAAGAGAGATCCATTAATTTATAGTTTTATGCCCAGTAGGAGAGCTGTATAATCTTCTACGTGTATTTAGTTCTTCAGAATGTAGCTTAATCAATATAGCACCTCAGGTAACCTAAAATACTGAAGGCAACGTAAAAATAAGATTGTCAGACCAAAAAATTTTATGTCTGCTGATGGGAGTTTAACTGCTTTGGAGGCTACAGAAGGTATATGTATTTAGAAGATTATAGTAAAGTCAATGATAGGAAAGAGTCAAACGAATGTGTATAGAAGGTATCCAGGGAGAGAGAAGTCTGTATTTAGGACCCGAGGGCAGGAATTTCCAGGTTCTAATCCTTGCCTGCCACCTTTAGCACTGCAGTGGTTTCAATAATATTTTCTACCTCTGAGTGTCATTGGCCATTTATAAAGTGAGTACCTCACATAGAAAAGCCTGTAGTACCAACTCCATCCAATCACTAACCTTCTCTGTGTCTCACCTTTTGGCTCTTCCCAAGTGAGGTGGGCAGTTAAAACCATTGCCCTTTGGTGCTTTGGAGACTGTGGTTCTATGATTTCAGTGCCATGCTCTGCTCATCTCAAAGGGTTGTTCTATAGAGCAAATGAAATATTTGATATGCAAGGGCCATAAAAGTTTTCAATAGTGTTTTAAATCATACATCCCCAAATATAACCAAAAACCTGCACGTGCTCTCCAAACCAAAGTAAATGGGTTTCTGGGCTTCGATTTCCAATTAGTCTCAAAACATATGATTTTACTTTGTTCCAATTTTCAGAAGCAAAAGGAACAACAGATTTAAATTACGATCTTTATTGAGAAGGTACTAAGCCATTTGACATTCTGGGCACATTCTGTGGTTAGGCCAATTTTTTTCACTGCTTATGTGGGTCCCCTGAATAGTTTTTACAGTGAAGACTAATAAAAATGATAGGAGAGCTGAAACTGAGCAGAATTAGATTAAATTTTAATCTACATTCTGAAAGGGTTTTCTGTGTATGTGCATGCATACTTTCGTATATGCTTCTCATCGCTTCACATGATTTATGGACCAGCTATTAGTTAATAGGTTTTGGCATGTGATTAATATTTACATATTTCAAAATTCACGTGATGCATGCCTGTGTCTATGTAGCAAGGAGCTGAATCCACATATTCATCTCAGGAACATTAAGGATGGACAGTGAAGCCCCAGATCCTATTTTGCATAAAGGATGCTAGCTGTCTCCCTAGGTGCCCAAGAGAAATACTGCTGAAGAACTTCCTTCATTAAACAAACATCCATTAAGGTGCCATACATTGTACTAATAGCTGGGAACACAGAGATGAAAAAGAATGCCCCTTTCTTAGAAGTTCATGCATTCTAAGAGAGAGACATACACACAATGGTCAGCTCCCTTGACACTAAGAATTTGTTTCTTAGAATAAAGCACAGAAGGTAAAAAAAACTGCCCCAAATTCCTCCTGGTGAAGCCAGGAAAGCAGCCTGCAAGATGGCATCTGAGAAAGCAAAGCTGAAGCAGTACAGCTGACCTCGTCTGCTGAGCTTACATTCTCCCCCACACGGCCCCCATCATTATCTACTTAAGGTTTCACCAGGATTGTCAGGATGTTTGTCTCAGGAGACTTTGAGGAAGTACTCACACATAGACAGTAGGTGATGTGATGTTGGTAAAGGTTACTTTGATAATGTTTTCTCTGATGATTCTCTTAGATATTCTGTTCAAATGAAAATTACCTTTATAATAGTTAATAAACATTTTGCATTGTTAGAGCAAAGACTATTTTCATGTTGCCTTCTATCAGACAAAATTAAAATTTTCTAGGTTTGTTTCCTGGCATTCCCATTATAAAAAAACTATTAGAGCTGTAACTAGAGACAGAACAGAATTGAGAGGCTACTCTTGCTGTTCTCCAGAATTGCTGGCCTCCTGGCAATCAAGCTTATTTGGACCTAATCCCTATCTCCGCATATTGGCTGGACAGTGACAGGTGGCCAGACCTTTTTCATCAGGTAACACTGGAATGGTGATTAGGGCCATTAGTCCCTGAGAAGACAGAGAATTTAAAAGACATATCTGAAATTTTTTTCAATCTAAAGTATACCACTCTCTGCATTAAAGGAACTCCACCGTGAAATCTCTCTTCAAGGCACCAGCACTCTGTTGCTATTTACACAACTACTAAAGTGGGCAAGGCCAAGAGCAGTCATACCAGCTGCTGTGGTTTGCTAAGGGACAGAATTGCTTGAATTTAATTAAAGCAAACACAACAAAGGTTTACACACTATTGACTAACAAATTGCTTCAGAGTACCTAAGTAGCAACAGAGGATGGACTCCTAAGCCCCACCTGAAATGGGAAGCAAAGAGTGAAAGAGTGATTTAAAAATGTATGTGGGAGAGTGGGGAGGTAGAAGGGTGGGAGGGCACCCATAGCTCAGTGGTTAGGGCACCGGCCACATACACCAGGGCTGGCAGGTTCCAACGCAGCCCAGGCCTGCCAAATAACAATGAAAACAAAAAAATAGCCGTGCATTGTGTCCGGTGCCTATAATCCCTGCTACTAGGGAGGCTGAGGCAAGAGAATCGCTTGAGCCCAAGAGTTTGAGGTTGCTGTGTGCTATGATGACACGGCATGCTACCCAGGGTGACAAAGTGAGACTCTGTCTCAGAAAAGTATGTGCATAAAAGAGACTTGCTACAAACCAGCATGAGTAATTTTCCATTTATATTAAGGGTTGGTACTCTTTCTTCTAACTTGATGAATAGTCGCCAAGCGATCTTACAGATTTTTCTTTAGATAAATAGAAATACACACACACACACACATATACATGCACATATATATCAACATTGAGGTATACTTTGCATACCATAAATTTAAAGTATTTAATTCAACAATTTTTAGTATATACACACAGTCATGCAACCATCCATTTTAGACATGTTTATCTTCTCAGAAAGGAACCCCATACCAATTAGCAGTTGCTCCCCATTCGCCCAGCTTCCTGCCCCAAGCCCAGCCTTGGGCAACCACTAATCAACTTACTGTCACCATTGATTTGCCTAGCCTAAGCATTTTTTATAAATGGAATCATACAATATGTTTCATTTTATGTCTTTCTCCCTTCACTTAACATAAACGTTTTCAAAGCTCAACATTTTGTAGCAGTTATCAATATTTTTATTCCTTTTATATTGACAGACAAAATTCCACAATATGTACATCCTACAACTTGTTTATCTGTTCACAGATATTTGGGTTGTTTCTACCTTCTTACTATTATAAATAAACTTACAGCTTCTTATGTCAGTTTCTTATCAACATGCACAGCACTAATACTAAAGGACACTACTCTTCATAAAGTAACCATTCCCCAATTCCTCGTCAAGTCACCAAAATCAATAAAACATATGTAGAAAAACGAATGAGAAAAATTATTCCTTCAACTCCATTTTACCTATCAATCACAGCCCTAACAAGGCTGGTGTCATGGAATACCAGAGCTGAATAAACCATGGAGAGCTTCTCAAAATGTGGCTCAAGAACCACCATGCATTGGGGCTGGGCATGGTGGCTCACACCTATAATCCCAGCACTCTGGAAGGCAAAGGGTGGATTGCTTGAGCTCAGGACTTCAAGACCAGCCTGAACAAGAGTGAGACCTTGTCTCCAAAAAAAAGCCAGCCAGGCATTGTGGCAGGCACCGGTAATCCCAGCTACTTGGGAGGTAGAGGCTAGGTCACTTGAGGCCAAGAGTATGAGATTGCTGCGAGCTATGATGCCATGGCAGTGTACCGGTGGTAAGAAAGTGATATTCTGTATCAATGACAACAAACGAAAGAACCACAGGTATCACCACCAAGAGAGCATGTTACCAAAAACAAAAAAAAAAACTTATTTCTGTCTCCTCCCCCTCTGAGAATCACATTGAATAAATCAGGGAGTGAGGCCACAGAAAGCTACCTTTGTTACAAACTGCCCAGGTAGTACACAAGGATACTAAAGTTTGAGAATCACTGATGGAGTCCAAATGCCCTACTCTATAGAAGTGACACGCTTGAGGTTACAGGACAAAGTAGAGAGAAAATAACATGGAATAAAGTTATGATCCCCTGTAGAGCACTTTCCTTTAACTTGGGTACTCTTCTTTATCACATGGTCTTTTCCCCATGAATACATGCCTCCTTCACAGAATTGCTGCTTAAGTGTCAGTGTCTGACACACCCTAAGTGCTCAATAAATGGTTAATATTTTTTTAAAGCTTAGTCCTGTGTGAATTAAATGAGTTATAGGTCTTCTTTGGGGGCAGTGTTTGCTAAAAGTATAAAGTAACAAATATAAGGCCCAGAAAAATAATACCAGACCCAGGAGGGAGATCTCTGCAGTTTCTGACTCAATTATTGAGAAGCTCCTAACTGGAAAACTGTCTTCAACCTTAGGCTTTTGGTGGCCAAAGAAGCTGTGTAATGACATTCCTATCCAAAGTTCTGAAACCACTCTGTACACTCACTGTGATCTATTTAAAGGAGCCAGGTCTTTTTAGAAAACAGTTTCTGCCAAGTTTTCTATCAGAGGGAAATCATAAAGTAGGTAAGCTACAGCCATGACTACAAGGTAGTGGGACTTTTCTAAGTGAAAGTTGTTATGCCTATCAAAAAGACTCAGTAAAAACCCATTACTGTGGGGCAAAGAAAAAAGCAAGGAAGCCATTTCAAATTTTTCTCTTTTATAGTTCTTTTAATTACACAAGTAATTTCTTGCAATGGATCAAAAAAAATAGGAAGGAATAAAGAAAAAAAATCAATTATCTCTTATTCCACTTCCGATTTTCTCCCCTAAAATGTTATCAATTCAGTAAAAAGTGTGGAAGGATTGATTCTGTTTTTATATAAACCACACATGACTTTATATACACTAAAAGATATACGTCCATGTGTGTATATACAAACATACATACACTTCAATGAAATTATGCCCTTTCTTTTCACCTTAACTGTTTGAAATTTAACTTTAAAGTAGCAGTTATATAAGACATATAAAATAGCAATTACCTGCCCTTGCCATTCTTTTTCCTACAGACATTTTCAACCTTTTAAACTGTTTCCTCTGTTATATATCTCCATGTTTATATATAATGTGCTCACATTTCTACTTAATTAGCCAATTTTATATATTATCTATTTCATTCCTAATATGGACGATAATGACCAACTGTCCTCCCTCAATTCTTCAAATATAGTTATGCCACAATTTTACATTATTATGAATATTCACTTTTGAGCCAAATAGAGTATTCCTTCATTTCCTTTCTTGTACAGCTTTTGTTTTTCCTGCAGTTATAATATGTGCATATGAGAATATATTGTAAAAAGAATAATCACCTTATTTTTGCATGATTCATTTCTCTATATCCCTATAATCAAGTGCCCCAAACTCTTCAGAGATCTTTAAAAACCCTTATGAAAATAATTTTCCTGGAATATCCCCCCTGAAACCTTCCCCATTCCTGCTTGAAATCTGAGTTGTTCTCTTGATTTATTTGCACAACTGACATCCTGGGGCTTCTCTTTACTTCTTTCCTTTATTGGATTCCCTTATTGCCTATATCTCTCTCATGCTGTGCTGGGTACCTTCTGTTTTTCCCTCTACATCCCCGTCCACCTGTCCCACATCTCTTCCCTGACACAGATTCTGCAGCAAAGGGCCCACACTTCAGCCCTCTCTGGTGAATCCAGTTCAGGAACAGAAGATAGGTGAGTGTTTTCACACTGCTGTTTCTACCTAACACTAACCTCTAATAAGGAGTGCTCAAAGAATGATGGGGGCACATAAAAAGACATGGAAGAGAGCTTGAAGACGCACCTCCCAGCAAGTACTTGGAAGACAAATAGGCAACCTGTCCAAGAATAGAGAAAACAGTAAGGTTGAATGGCGTGAGCCTCAAACGGGCAGAGGTTTTCGCAAAAACTTATTTTCTGGTAGCACAAGATGTTCCAGGCTCACCTTGTTGTATCTCTGCCTCAGGCCTGAGATAAGCAGTTTCTCCAAAGAACTGTGGTTACTTTTGGTGGAGGTTAGTATTAGGTTTTTAAGTATGAAATAGCAATTTCCTTAAGTTCCAAGGTTTTACAATTGCTATCTGGTATTTCACTTTGACACTTTTTGTGTGAAAGTATACCCTCAGTTTTTTCAAATACACGTTTTGGCTTGTAAATAGCTTTCAAAAAAATTTTTTTTTTTGAGACAGAATCTCACTCCGTTGTCCTGAGTAGAATGCCTCCCTGGGTAGAGCACCACCCTGGGTCATAGCTCACAGCAACCTCAAACTCTTGGGATCAAGTGATCCTCTTGTCTCAGCCTCCTGAGTAGCTGGGACTATGAGTACCTGCCGTAAAGTCCAGCTGGTTTTTCTATTTTTAGTAGAGACAGGGTCTCTTACTCTTGCTCAGGACAGCCTCAAACGCCTGAGCTCAAGCAATCCACCCACCTCAGCCTTTCAGACTGCTAGGATTACAGGAATGAGACACCACAGCCAGCCTATCTTACAAACTTTTTTAAGAACTACTTTTGAGAAACCACGGATAAGTCAAAAATCCATGTTATTTTTGAAAATGAGTTCCATTGTAGAGCCAATGCACCATGGACAGCTCAAAATATCAATGAACTATCGGGAAAGGACATAGCTAATGAATACACAGTATGTCAATGATTTGAGAAGTTCCATTCTGGTGATTTTAATCTTGAAAATAAGCCACATGGGCGGCCTGAGACCAAAGTGGATAATGAAAAGCAGAAAACTGTAGTGGAAATGAATGCATCTCAATCTAGGTGTATACTGATAACTAATAGTTCAGCAAAGTTGAAAGGTATAACAACAAAGTTTGACGTTACTATTCCAACAGTATTGGACCATTTGAAACAAATTGGCAAGGTGCAGAAGATGGATACATGCACAAATCAAACAAGCATCAGAAGCTAAATCATGAACTTTATCTTTCTTTGCTGTTACACCAGCAAAGGTGAACCATTTCTACAGCATATTGTTACCTGTGATGAAAAGTGGATTCTTTTTGACAATCATAAGCATCTGGCACCATGGCTGGATAAAGAAGAAGTGCTAAAACGCAGTCCAAAAGTGAATATTCATCAAAAAAGCTAATGGTGTCTGTTTGGTGGTCCAGTGGCTGGTATTATCCACTACAGCTTCATGGAAACCTGGTCAATCAATTACAACGGAGGTCTACTGCAGCCAGTTGGGTGACATGAGGAGGATGCTTGCAACTGAGCAGTTGAGATTGGTCAATAGGGACAGACCAATACCCTTACAAGACAACACTGTCATACAAACAATACTGTTCAAACTACAGAAGCTAGACGTGAAAACTGTCATCCACCATATTCACCAGACCTTACACTAACTAACACTTATCCCAAGAAAAAATATTCAGTTCTCAACAAGCTGTGGAAAACACCTTTCACAATTTCATTTCCACTCACTCTCCAGGCTTCTTTGCAGCTGGCACAAACGAGCTACCATTAAAATTAGGTGCATACTTTGATTAATTGTACTGCTTCATCTCTGATATAATAAACTTTTTATTTGAAATCAGACTTTTTTATTTACGGACCTAATATTTAGAAGCCAAAACATATGTTTTATGTTCATGGCTACTAAAGTGTTGCTGCTTCCAGCCCTACTAGCGGACAATTAGGAAATATATATATGTATGAAATGCATAGTCATTTACATAAATATACATACATACATAGGTGGAAAAGATGACAGCCTTGTGTTGACTTTGATACTTCCCAATTCAAAACTATGGAGTTGGCCGGGCAGGGTGGCTTATGCCTGTAATCCCAGCACTTTAGAAGGCTGAGGTGGGCAGATTACCTGACCTCGCGAGTTCAAGACCAGCCTGAGGTAGAACAAGATCCCCGTCTCTAAAAAAATAGCCAGGTGTAGTGGCAGGCACCTGTAGTCTCAGCTACTCGGGAGGCTGAAGCAAGATGTTTTAATCTCAAGAATCTGAGATTGGCTCGGCACCCATAGCTCAATGGGTAGGGTGCTGGCCACATACACTGGGGCTAGCAAGTTCCAACCCAGCCCAGGCCTGCTAAACAACAAAGACAACTACAAAAAAAAAAAAAATAGCCAGGCGTTGTGGCAGGAGCCTATAGTCCCAATTACTTGGGAGGCTGAGGCAAGAGAATCACGTAAGCCCAAGAGTTGGTGAGCTGACAGCATGGCACTCTACCAAGGGAGACAATAGTGAGACTCTGCCTCAAAGAGAGTTTGAGGTTGCTGTGAGCTATGATGACACCAGGGCACTCTACCAAGTGAGACAAAGTGAGACTCTGTCTCTAAAAGAAGTTAGTTTCTCACTGTTACAGAAGGAGAAGGGGTGAGTCTAAGGTGAGTGTGGAAGGGACTTAATAGTTTTTATTTTTTTTTTTTTTTGAGACAGTCTCTCATTTGATTGTTCCTGGTAGAGTGCTCTGGCATCATAGCTCACAGCAAGCTCCAAATCCTGGGCTCAAGCAATTCTCCTGCCCAGTTTAGTATTATTCTTGACATATGTATTTGCATATTCCCTTGGTATGTCAGAATATAGTCACCTGGCCCAACTTGCCCAGGCTGCAACTCCATTCAGCCTTCCCTGTATAGGCCCTGACCCCTGCAGTGCTACCATGCCTCACATGCCCTGCTCACATGAGCCCAGCCACTGCTGGGCTGCCTTACAACCTACTCTTGGGTCCATCTCACACAGACCCTAAACTGCCCTTGAACTTCCTTTCCACCTCACAACCAGTTTTTAAAGTCTGGGTTTCTGCTGCTCCCTTTTTTGTTTGTTTGTTTAAGACAAAGTCTCACTATGTTACCCTCAGTAGAGTGCCGTAGCATCCCAGCTTACAGCAACCTCAAACTATTGGGCTTAAGCGAGTCTCTTGCCTCAGCTTCCCAAGTAACTAGAACTACAGATGCCCACCACAATGCCTGGCTATTTTCTTGCTGTAGTTATCATTGTTGTTTGGCAAGCCCCGGCCGGGTTCAAACCCACCAGCCCTGGTGTATGTGGCCAGCACCTTAACCACTGAGCTACAGGCACCAAGTCTGATACTCCTTTTCTAGACAGCTTCAATTCATGGCTCATCACCTTCCACAACTTGTACTAATATTTGCAATTCCTCATTCTATTGTCCTTCCATTGAATCCTTCCCGGAAAAGTAAGTCCTAGATCAACTAGACTGACTTTTTAAGCTATCTCTCTTTTTTTTTTTTTTTGAGCACAGCTTTAAAAAAAACAAACAACAACAACAAAAAAACACCTACACAGCTATGTAGACCTACAAATTCACGATCCCCAACATCATTTGACCTATTAACCTATTCTTTTATGTTTAATGACCCCTTTTCCTCCAAGCCAAAATGAGCTATTCAAACTTCCTTCCCAACTACTACTTCACAAAATAAACAGAATAACTGGGTGGTGCCTGTACCTCAAGTGGCTAAGGCACCAGCCACATACACCAGAGCTGGTGGGTTCGAATTTGGCCCGGGACTGCCAAACAATGACAACTACAAGCAAAAAATAGCCAGGTGTTGTGGCAGGTGCCTGAGTAGCTGAGGAGAGAATTGCTTAAGCCCAGGAGTTGGAGGATGCTGTGAGCTGTGATGCTACAGCACTCTACCCAGGGTTATAGCTTGAGGCTGCCTCAAAAAAAAAAAAAAAAAAAAGAAAGAAAGAAAACAGAATAACTGAGGACACAAAATTCCTAAACATGGGTTCCAGTAGAATTATATACTTTGAATAAAACACTAGGGAATTAAGTGAGTATTGGAGGGCAGAAGGTAGAAAGGTAGACAACATATACAGCTAGAAAGTCAAGTCAGACAGAGAAGTAAAATGCAAGAACAACTACTTGAATGAAGACGGTAGCCAGAGTTCGGTGGTGAGTGTTTGGAATAGCTACCATGGGAAACAGATGGAAAAGAAAGCAGAATAGGTGCACATAAAAAGTCTTCCTAGAAACTCTGCAGGGCCCAGATCAGGTTGTAGAACGTGTACTGATTCTGACATAGGGATGATTTCTCTAGGAGTTCAGCCACATAGATGATGAAGCAAAGAATGCGGTAGTTAGATTGATCCAAGAACAGGAGGGGGTGTTTTGGAACGATTTAGTGACAAGATAATGAGTATAAAATTATGGTGGGGCACATGTGGCTTCTAGGTCCTTAAGTGCTGATGTTTGACAGAATCCAAATTTTACAGCACAAATCCTTTTATTTGTATTAATACATTTATGTTCATATTTTATATTTTTATTTGTAAATGAACATTATTTAAAATACCAAAGAAAGTCAGGCACAGTGGTTCATGACTGTAATTCTAGAACTCTGGGAGGCTGAGGCAGGTGGATTGCCTGAGCTCACGGTTCAAGACCAATCCAAGCACCATCGAGCCCCCATCTCTAAAAAACAGCCAGGTGTTGTGGTGGCCACCTGTAGTCCCAGCTACTCGAGAAGCTGTGGCAAGAAAATTGCTTGAGCCCAAGAATTTCAGGTTACTTTCAGCTATGACACTGATGCAGGACATTTGGCGCCCCAGCCAGCTCCGAGGAGCTGGCGGACCTGCCGCCTCCACCTTGGCAGTTTTGGTGCGGCGGCAGCCAGCTGAGGAACCAGCGGGCTGGATGATAGGCAAGGCGGGGATGGAGCTCCGACCCCCTACCGGAGGCTCCAATAGCCAAAAGGCGGGACAACTGCCCACGAGACACCTGCACCTTGGTGTCTCCTTCAGTTTACACTTAGGACTAAAAACGGAACCCCCATTTCCGATGCCTAGGTCAATTTCATGTGAATTTCCTAGGCCTCAATTCCGTGAGTTTCATTGATACATTCATTCACCCTGCCCAGGCGGAAGGGACTGTGTTCATTCATTGATACATTCATTCACCTTGCCCGGGCGGAAGGGACTGTTTTCATTCATTTCCTGGCCAAGGAACCCATGCGCCTATTTATACCCCTAGACTAAGAGCCTAAACGCGGACATGAGGAAAGACCGGAGAGAGCTTTTCTCTCCCCACTTGAGTTCCCTCTCTCTACCAGGAGCTTTATTGTTTTTTTTTTTTTTTTGTATTCTTTACTGTAAATAAATTCTGTCTTACCACTGATGTGTGGTCCTCGGATTTATTCTTCAAATCACCGAGACCAAGAACCTGAAATTCCGGTATCAACACCACAGCACTCTACTGGGAGCAACAAAGTTAGACTCTGTCTCAAAAATAATAAAATAAAATAAAACACCAAAGAATAAGTTTAACAAAATGATTCTTCAGATTGATCAGAACAATTAGAACATTAATAAGCCATAAGAGCTATACTGACAGCTACTACACTTATGATACAGGTCTAACATGCCCTCCACTGGCACTACTACCACACAAGGCTGGTTAGAGGGAGTTTATAGTGGTTAAGCGTGCCAGTCTGTTAACCACCTTTTGACAGAATTTGTGAATAGTTGCACAGATTGACAGTACTTTTTAATTCTATCTAATAGACCATCATGTCAAAGAATACCAAGAGAATGCAGAAGAAAGAAAACAGATTTTTAAAAGAGGATTGGGAATTGCAGTATTATCTAGTTTCTGCCAAAAACAAGATGATATGCTTGCTTTGTGATACTGCAACATCAACATTAAAGAAATTCAATGCTCATCAGATAGATTAGAGGGAGCGGCGCAAAAGGTTGTAGTGCAGAAATTGAAAGATGAAAAAGCAAAAGCAAACAATTTTTAAAAGCAGCAGTAAGATGTGGAAATACCACCACTGAAGCAACTCATAAAGTAGTTTATGTACTGGTGGAGGGATCCATTCATGGAATGTAGAAATTGTGAAAGAATGCATTGTCAAATTGTAGGATGCTTAAACCTGGATAACATTTCAAAGTACAAACAACTGCCTCTTTCAAGAATCATAACTGGTTGGCAGCATGAATTAGCCTTCAACTTAACAACTTCATGCAATACTTCAAAAGTACAATATATATCATTCAATTGCTTTGAATGACTCAACTAACAATACTTCCTTGGTGTAAGTTTTATACTTCACTTGGATTATAACAGAAGATTTTCGTTGCTACATAGAGTTACTCACTTTAGGCACTCCTGTGAACAGAACACAGAGAATAAGTATCTTCAACAACTTTCAAGATAAATGTCATTAAGTTGGACTGAATGTGGTAAACTTAGTGGGTGTATGTAAAGACAGTGCATTTTGTATGAAAGAAAAACAGAGGGTTTATTGCACAGATAAAAAAAAAGTATTAACAGATCCAGATGCTCTCATTTCTTTTCATTCGATCTTGCATCAGCAAATCTCTGCTAAAGCTACTATTTTAAGTGGAACTTTGTAACAAGTTAAAAGTATTGTTACTATTTTGGGCAATGCAGCAGGGCATCATCAGTTTCCTCACACCCTGAAGTTGAAGGATGAGCTTTTGGGTGTGGATTTGCTGATTTTTGTAAGTATTATTCTCAAGCATGTTCACTATCACAGAGACAGGTGTTAGCCAAAATTTCATCTCAGTAAGAACAGATAGTTAAATTTAATGAAGAACAGAATCAGCAACATGAATTATTGAAAGATGATTCTTAAAAGAATATAGCATTTCTGTGTGATATCATGTCAAGTCAAAACAATGTGAATGTCTTTACAAGGGAAAACCAAATTTATGTATGATATATGGCAAAAAAAAAAATCGAGGTGTTTTGAAAAGCTTTCTTCAAAACATTTTTTCTGAAGGAAATTTTTTCTTTTACATTTTTTTTTTTTTTTTTGAGACAGAGTCTTACTTTATTGCCCTCGGTAGAATGCCATGGCATCACAGCTCAAAGCAACCTCCAATTCCTGGGCTTAAGCAATTCTCTTGCCTCATCCTCCCAAGTAGCTGGGACTACAGGCACCCGCAACAATGCCCAGCCACTTTCTGGTTGCAGTTGTCATTGTTGTTTGGCAGGCCTGGGATGGATTCGAACCCGCCAGGTCTGCTGTATGTGGCTGGTGCCCTTAGCCACTAAGCAACAGGTGCCAAGCCTGACAGAAATATTGGATGAACATTTTCCCAAATAAAGGTCACTGATGAACAAGATAACATATGTGAATCATTTGAAGAATATACAGCTGTTACTGCCTTATTAACTGGAGAATAGAATGACAGGTTCACACTGCCTTTGAGAATCATGACATCACACTCAAACTAGCATTTCATCCTCACCTAGGTGCTATCACCAGGGCACCTCAAGAACTACAGAAGGAATGGGTTGAGCTCTCAGCAGGTGATATTTTAAAGTCATTGTTGGATGCTGAGAAAGACCTAATTGAAATATGAAGGCCGTGGCAGTGCCTCAGGCCTATAATCCTAGCACTCTGGGCGTGTGAGGTGGTTGGATTGTTTGAGCTTAGGAATTCGAGACTAGTCTGAGCAAGAGTGAGACCCCCCCATCTCCACTAAAAAACAGAAAAACTGAGGCAGACACAATTGCTTGAGCCCAAGAGCTTGAGGTTGCTGTGAGCTATGATGCCATGGTACCCTATCCAGGGTAACCAGAGTGAGACTCTGTTTCAAAAAAAAAAAAGAATTCAGGAGAATACCCATATCTTCGACAGCATACCCCCAAAATGCTTTCTTGCTTTTCAATCACTTATTGCTGAGACTCTACTTTCTCCTACCTAACCATAAACAAGATACCCTTCTGGCCAGGCACAGTGGCGCATGCTCCATAATCCTAGCACTTTGGGAGGCCAAGACAGGTGGATTGCCTGAGCTCAGGATTTCAAGACCTGGTCTCTAAAAACTACCAGGTGCTGAGGTGGGAACCAGTAGTCTCAGCTACTTGGGAATCTGAGGCAAGAAGATCTCTTGAACTCAGGAGTTTGAAGTTGCCGTGAACTATAATGCCACAGCACTCTATCCAGGGGGAAAAAGTGAAACTGTCTCAAAAAAAAAAGACACCCTTCTGGTCACAAATGACTGATACCCACCTATAGGATCAACGGAACCTGTGGCCCTTCATGCTACAAGCAAATATTTAAATCCTTTCCAACAAGAAACAGACACGACAGTCATGAAGATTCGTTAACTTTAAAATTAAGAGTTTTCATTTTTTGAAATTATTAAATACATAGTAGAGTTTTGCAAAATAATTTACTGTTTAAAGTATATCTAATTGAAGTCTCTATAATGGGGCCTTATGTGATTACAGCTAAATTAATGCGGCCTTCCAATTTGAAAAGGTTCCCCACCCCTGGTCTACAATTAGATGAAAATACTATTAGCAAGAGGAACATACTGCAAAGTTCAGGCTGGATAAGAAAAGAGCAAAACACAATGCAGGTACTGGGCTTAATTTGGAAGTAACTACATTTTAGATTCCAAAGCAAAAGTTTCAAGGGTGACACCCCATTACCCTTCTTGTTTGCAAAATATAGTTATCTTTAGTCAACAGACTACAGTTATAACCTCCAAATAATAAATGGGCTTTTTGATTAATATGTACCATGATAATGCCTCAGGTACTAGGCTGGGTGCTGTGGCTCACACCTGTAATCCCAGCACTGTGGGAGGCTGAGGTGGGCAGATTGCTTGAGCTCAGGAGTTCAAGACCAGCCTGAGCCAAAGCGAGACCCGGTCTCTGAAAAATAGCCACATGTTGCAGCAGGCACCTGTAGTCACAGCTACTCAAGAGGCTGAGGCAAGAAAATCACTGGAGCCCAAGAGTTTGAGTTTGCCATAAGCTGTGACACCACAGCACTCTACCAAGTATGACATAGTGAGACTATATCCAAAAAAATAATAATAATAGTAATAAAGTCTTAGGTATTTTAATAATAAGGACAAAATTTAGACTTGAGAGGGTACCCTCTGGAAGGCTGAGGCAAGAAAAATCATTTGAGCTCAGGAGTTAGAGACCAGCCTGAGCAAGAGGGAGATCCTATCTCTACTAAAAATAAAAAATAAAAAAATGGGCCAGGCGAGGTGACTCATGCCTGTAATGCTAGCACTCTGGGAGGCCGAGGCGGGTGGATTGCTTGAGCTCAGGAGTTGAAGACCAGCCTGAGGGATAAGAGGACCTGACCCTAAAAAAAAAAAAAAAAGCCAGGTATTGGGGTGGGAACCTGTAGTCCCAGCTACTCGAGAGGCTGAGCCAAAGAGGCTGAGGCAAAAGGATCTTGAGCTCAAGAGTTTGAGGTTTCTGTGAGCTATGATGCCACGACACTCTACCATGCATGACAAAGTTAGACTGTTTCCAACAAAAGGAAAAAGAAAAACTTCGATGGAACAGTGTCTGCTTGTAATCCCAGTCATAGTCCCAACTATTTGGGAGGCTGAGGCAGGAGGATCACTAGAACCCAGAGGTTTGAGGTTGCAGTTAGCTATAATGATACCCCTATTCTCTAGCCAAGGTGACAGAGGGAAACAGTTGAGAGGGCTACGTCTGTGGCTCAATCTGAAGTCTTAATTTTATTTATTTTTTTTTTTTGAGACAGAGCCTCAAGCTATCACCCTGGATAGATGGTCGTGGCATCATGGCTCACAGCAACCTCCAATCCCTAGGCTCAAGCAAGTCTCCTGCCTCCGCCTCCCAAGTAGCTGGGACTACAGGCACCCACCACAACACCCGGCCACTTTTTGGTTGCAGCCATCATTGTTGTTTGGTAGGCCCAGGCTGGATTCGAACCCGCCAGCTCAGGTGTACGTGGCTGGCGCCTTAGCCCGTTGAGCTACAGACGCCTAGCCTGAAGTCTTTATTTTTAATATCAGATATTTATGTGATTATAGAAGTAACATACCCTAACGGTAGAAAATCTGAAAGCTATACAATTGAACTAAGAATTACTTGTTACTCTTGGTATATATATTTTTGTGACATATTTAAATGCCTGGGTTTCATAATTACACTGGCTGAGTTCTCACCCCCAAGCAGCTTTTCAATAGCTTTGTAACTTCAGATAAATTGCTAAATTTCTGTGTCTCAGTTTCCTCTTTTTAAAATGAAATATTACCGATTCCCAAGATAGGTTATAAGGATGAAGTGAGTTAGTACAGATAAAGCACTTAGAACAAAACCCAGAGCATAATTTGCCCCCAATAAATGCTCACTATCATTATTAGGGGTCATAGTCCTTAGTCTAAACTATCTAGAACCATCATTAAGGGGTATTAATTAAAAACTATAGAAGGGCATTGTAGTGGATTACACCTGTAATCCTAGCACTCAGAGGCCGAGGCAGGTGGATTGCCCTGAGCTCACAGGTTCAAGACCAGCCTGAACAAGAGTGAGACCCTGTCTCTAAAAATAGCCAGGCACTGAGGTGGGCGTCTGTAGTCTCAGCTACTTGGGAGGCTGAAGCAAAAGAAATTTCTTGAGCCCAGGAGTTGGAGATTGCTATGAGCTAAGACAGCACGGCACTCTACCCACAGTGGCCAAGTGAGACTCTGTCTCAAAAACAAACTATAGAAGGGTAGATGTCAGGAAAATGGAGTTTTTCATTTCCTAGAAAGCTCAATGCAGATATTTTGGCCCAGGAAAGGTGGGCACTTATCTGGTTTTCTTTCCTCAGTTGAGGATGTAGCCTTTTGATGCTGAGCTTGGTTCAAGAACCAGGAGAACCTTTTAGCTCTAAATAACTCCTTAAATGAAAAGTACACTAATTGTGGGTGGCCCCTGTGGCTCAAAGAAGTAGAGCACCGGCCCCACATACCGGAGGTTGTGAGTTCAAACCCAGCCTCCTCCCCCCTGGCCAAAAACTGCAAAAAATTAAAAAAAAGTACACTAATTGTTAGCATAAGGTCCCCCCCGAGAAATGGTGACATAGATGCTCTGTATAAAAAAACTAATGGTACATGGTGAAGGGGGGTGCTGTAATTATTAATCTGGCAAGACTGGTTCCTGTACAGACAGTGACACTAGCAGCTGTAAATCTATAGGGAACTATGAAGCAAGGTAAGTCCCTGCTAAGTTATAAGGCTTTATTTTTGTCTAATTAAACCAGAAAATTATAGTATATGGTCCTTTCCCCACCAATCCATATTTCACTAAGTGTTATCAGAGGCAGGATCTGAAATACTTCAATAACTCCATAAGTGTATAAGATATATGTGTTTGTAATATAAGAGTCCAAACAACATTTTATTCTTTAGGGGTGGTTAGCTGATAGAAAATTTTATTTTATAGTCAACACAAACCTATATCTACCAAATATTAAAATTAATTGTTCCAATTTATCCTTGGCATTGTTGTATATTTTATATACATTTTCAATGTTAATGTAAAATAATCATTTTTCTGGATTATTTCTTCCTTTGTTGTCATTAGGAACTCCTTCACCCAAGTTATTTTATTTACTGTTTTGTTTTTTTGAGACAGAGTCTCACTCACTGTTGCCCAGGCTAGAGTGTCAGGGCATCAGCCTAGCTCACAGCCACCTCAAACTCCTGGGTTTAAGTGACTCTCCTCCCTCAGCTTCCCAAGTAGCTAGGACTACAGGCACCTGCCAGAACACCTAGCTAACTTTTTCTATTTTTATTTGAGATGGGGGTCTCACTCTTGATAAGGCTGAATTCAAACCCCTGAGCTCAAGGGATCCTCCCTCAGTCTCACAGAGTGCTAGGTTACTTCTATCTACTTTGTTTTTACTTTTAATGCTTGAATCCTTTTTTCTTTTTCACTCATAGAAAAGACCAGATGTGAGCACAGAAATAGGCTTTTTTTTTTTTTTTGAGACAGAGCCTCAAGCTGTCACATTGGATAGAGTGCTGTAGCATCCTAGCTCACAGCAACCTCCAACTCCTGGGCTCACGAGTCTCCTGTCTCCACCTCCCAAGTAGCTGGGACTACAGGCGCCCGCCACAACGCCCGGCCATTTCTTGGCTGCAGCCATCATTGTTGCTTGGCGAGTCCGGGCTGGACTCAAACCCGCCAGCCCAGGTGTACATGGCTGGCGCCTTAGCCCGATGAGCCACAGGTGCCAAGCTGCTTGAATCCTTTTGAAGTTCACATTTAACACTGACTAGCTTAACTTATAAATAAGCCTAATAAGTGCCATCAGGCATTAAGTGAATATAAGTATACTCACAGTATTTGAGTATACTCAGATAAGCATTTTACATGCATTATATTGTATATGGGGCTTTTATTATTCTCACTATAAATACAAATAAGTGCACAGAATTTCTTAAGTCTAAATATCCCTCCACCTATAATTAACATAATCATGAAAAATTTCCTATAATTTCATATGCATATATGTACATATATATGTATGGAAATACATGCACAAATGCAAAAATACAGACAAGTACAGATGTTGAATTATGCTGCTTTGTAAACTTACATTAAATTGTATTTATGGCTACATTTACATATCAATAAATGTAGGTCTACATTATCTTTAGAGTGTACAAGTAACTGACTAAAATGGTACATTCCAACTGACCTAGTCAATCCACTATTAGAGCCATGTTGTTTCCAAAATTTTGCCACTATAAACATTAATTTACTTGTATGTAATAGCTTTTAAGCACTTGCATTTATCATCTTTTTTTTTTTTTTTCTGAGACAAGAGTCTCGCCCTCTCACCCTGGGTAGCACGCTGTTGCCTCATAGCTTACAGGAATCCTCAAGCTCTTGGGCTCAGGCGATCCTCTTGCCTCAGTGTCCCAAGTAGCTAGGACTACAGGGGCCCACCACAAGGCCTGGCTATTTTTAGAGACTGGGTCTCACTCTGGCTCAGGCTAGTCTTATGACTCAAGCAATCCACCAGCCCAGCCTCAGCCTTCTAGATAGAGTACTAGGATTATAGGCATGAACCACCTCATCCAGCTCCATTTATCTTCTCAGGATAGACAATCTATCTGTCAGGGTGACTTTGTCACCCTGGATACATTGCTAGGGCGTCACAGCTCACAGCAACCTCAAACGCTTGGGCTCAAGCCATTCTCTTGCCTCAGCCTCCAGAGTAGCTGGGACTATAGGCGCCCACCACAACACCCCAGGTATATATTTTTTTAAGACGTGGGGTCTTGCTCTGGTTCAGGCGGGTCTCTAACCTGTGAGCTCAGGCAATCCATCTGCCTCGGCCCCCCAGAGTGCTGGAGTTACAGGCACAAGCCACCATGCCTGGCCTCAGAATAAATTCTTAATGAAATTGCTATATCATAGAAGGTATTTTACATTTTTATACAGATTGCCAACCCAACTTTGAAAATGTACCAACTGAAACAGCATATTAGATCATCCATATCCCCACAGCCTTGCCAATACTGTTTCATTGATCTTTTAACCGTTCTTGATCTGAAATGTGAAAACTAATAGTTTTTATTTGGAAAGTCGGTTTGGTATTCCTTCTTTCATGAATATTCTGTTCATGAATTTTCCCCATTTTTCTCTTAGGAGATTTTGCAACTAGTATATATGTAGAAGTTCTTTATAGGTTAAGAATATCAACCAATTGTTACATGTCACAGGTATTTTCTTAGTTTTTTTTTTTAAATCTTGACTATGAGGGAGTTTATTTGCCATAAGGACTTTTTTGAAGGTTAAATGTATTAACCTTTTTAAGTCTTCAGTCTTCCATGATTAGAAAAGACTTATCCATCCCAAGACTGTAAAATTATAAAAATAAAATGTTAACAGCTTACAGGAAACAGCTTACTATAGTGTTAATTTTATTTTACTTGGATTTTACAAGAAAAGACTTATCCATCTCAAGACTGTAAAATTATAAAATAAAATGTTAAATTTTAATTAAAAACAGATCTTAAAATATATTTTCAAATACCTTTATGGTTTCAATTTTTTTTTTTACAGTTCAATCTTTGATTCAGATGGAATTAACTTTGGTTTAAATAGTATTTATAGTACTCAGCCCTACTATAAAACTAATTTATAGCTTTCATGTGACGGCTATAACCCAATTATAGCACAAGAATATGGGGAGAGGGACAAGGGAGGGAAGGGGGAAGGATGGAAGGAAGGTAATTGGTGGGACCACACCTATGGTGCATCTTAGAAGGGTACAGGTGAAACTTACTGAATGCAGAAGTCTTAACACAATAAGAAAATACCATGAATGCTATGTTAAACAGTTTGATGAAAATATTTCATATTGTATATGTAATCATCACATTATGCCCCATGATTGCATTAATGTATACAGCTATGATTTAATAAAAAGTGTTTATAGATGTACCTTTATTCAATGTCCCTGTTGTCTTAAACATTTATTGAACAAAAAATATATGTATCTTTACCCTAATCCACATTATTTTTTGTTTTGTTTCGTTTTTCAGGGCAGTGTTACTTTGTCACACTCAGTAGAGTGCTATAGCGTCACAGCTCACAGCAACCTCCAGCTCTTGGGCTTAAGCAATTCTCTTGCCTCAGCCTCCCAAGTAACTGAGACTACAGGCATCTGCCACAACACCCAGCTAAATCCACAGATTTTAAATGCCTTTGTCATTTCTTGAAATCCACAGTATACTTAAGTTTACTTATTTGGACACTGTTCTGACAATCTATCTGTTCCTACGCAAACACTACAATGTTTTAATTACCATAATTGCCAGTATAATTTATAAATTACATTTTTTCTATTTTATTTTTTATTAAGTCATTTGTACATAGATCATACATACATTTACGCCATTATGGGATTCGTTGTGTTGATTATTTATACAAATTCTTTCTCATGTTCCCTTTCAGAATTTTTTTGTTTTGAGACAAACTCTCACTTTACCACCCTCCATAGAGTGCCATGGCGTCACAGCTCACAGCAGCCTCAAACTTCTGGGCTTAAGTGATTCTCTTGCCTCAGCGTCCCAGTAGCTGGGATTACAGGCGCCAGCCAAAACGCCTGGCTATTTTTGTTGTTGTTGTTGTTGCTGTTGGTTATTTTTGTTGTTGTCATTGTTTGGCAGGCCCAGACTGGGTTTGAACCCACCAGCCATGGTGTATGTGGCCGGTGGCCAGTGTCCTAGCAGCTAAGCTACAGGTGCCAAGTTACATGTAGCAAGCCCCCTTTTCAGAATTTCATGTGGAATTAATTTTGGTGATTAACATGATGTAAATATTTAATACCCTCCACAGACTCGAGATAATTTCTATAATGTCATTAACCTGTGCTAAGAAGGAAAGGAAGTGGTAGCAGTAGGGCACTGGGAATTTTTTAATAACTCCGCATAAAACCATAGAAGCAGTCACCTTTGTGAACATGGTTCTTGTAGAAATAAATGTTGAAACTATTGTTGTTTAATAATGCTGTCCAAAAAAACTTCTGTGGGAAGGAGAATGCTCTAAAGCTGCACTTTCCAATGTGCTAATCACTGGCCACATGTGGCTACTGAGCATTTTTAATGTGGCTAGGGTAACTGAGGAACTGAATTTTTAGCTGTATTTAACTGTAATCAATTTATATTTATATCATCACATATTTAATGGATAGAGCACTTCTGCAGCACAGTTATTTTTAAAGTGATTTCCCCATTACACTGTTTCATAGCATCATTGACAGATAATAGATTTGGCAATTTCATATTTAACCTGAAACTATCATTTAAAATGGCAAAACGTTAAGGCTAACCCTGAGATCTCAAATGCAGCTCAAGTAAGGATGTAACAGATGCCCCCTGTATGCTTGTCACTATGCAGAATAAAAGAGGCCGATAAGACAGCCTTCGTGTTGTTTAAAATTTAGTGGAGTAAATGATACATAAATTATAATGGCTATAGAAGAGGATAAATACAAGAGGAATCACAAATTGTCAAGAGAGTTCCAAGAAGGGAGAAATTATTTTGGCCATGGAGCATGAGAGATAAACTAGGGAGGGCTTCCTGGAAGAGGTAGATTTAAGCTGCTTCTTAAATATGGTTCATTTTCAACAGGAATCGAAATATAGATAGAAAGAGGAAAAGGAATGCACTCCAGGATAAAAGAATGATATAAAGGTATAAAGGATGGAAAACAAAGGTTATATTGGGCAATACTGAGTGGTCCAGTCTGGCTAGGTCACGTAAGAAGGCAAATAGTGAGTAAAAGGCTTACTAGCTACACTGAGGCCTTAGATTTCTGACCAAAGAATCTGGACTTGACTTTACAGTTACTGAGAAGAGAATAAAAACCCTTTAGATTAGTGTCACCCAAGTTCAGGACTCCAGAGCAATAGATTTGTGGTATGAATAAAATAAAATTTCACACTGAAGGCCCTGACTTCACCACAATGCAATATACCAATACAGCAAAACTACAATTATAGTCCATGAATAGATACCAATAAAAAGTAAGTGGAAAAAACACTAAAGTTTCGCAAAATTTCCAAAGATCACCCACCTCACAAGATTATCATGAATATTAAGTTAAAAGGGAAAAACATTTAACATTGTATAAAGCAAGCACAATATAAATGCTAGAAAATCATAACAAAGTACAGTGATTTCGATGTTTACCTAAGTAAACCAGAGCAAAGTAACTTATTTGTGCATAGTACTTGATTGTAAAAGGGAAGTTTTTAAAAGACAGTTCTAATCATGTTTAAAGGGTATAACTTCAGCAGGCACACTAACAGGAAACAACACACTATTTAGGTCTCTGGATGTTGGAAGAATGATGCAGATTTTCTAGGTTAGTACTAACAGACGTCATCTAGTCTAGTCTCCCAAATCTGATGTTTGAGCTCCTGCCAAATGGTTGGCCATAATATGTTATGTTACACACCTGCAATGGTAGAGGACTGTCTATGGTTACAAAGCAACTCATCTAATTGGCAACTGAAATTGTTAAGATAATATTTCAGATTCAGTAACAATCAAAACCATTTAACGTCCACTCGCCAGGTATCCAACAGTTTTAAATGAAGAAATATTTAATAAATGAGCCTCAGGAAGATTAGCTCTAATATACAGGATATATTGGAGAGCAGACCAAAGACAGCAAGAATAGGGCTTTTATAGTAGGCCACGTCAAGAATCCAGAGACCCCTAGGCCAGGCACGGTGGCTCAAGATTGTAATCCTAGCACTCTGAGAGACCAAGGTAGGTGGATTGCCTGAGCTCACATGTTGAAGACCAGCCTGAGTTGGAGCAAGAGCTCATCTCAAAAAATAGCTTGGTGTGTGGCAAGCACCTGGAGTCCAAGCCACTTGGGAAGCTGAGGCTAGAGTATAGCTTGAGCCCAAGAGTCTGAGGTTGCTGTGAGCTATGATGGCACAGCACCCTACCAAGGGCAACAATGTGAGACTCTGGCTCAAAAAAAAAATCCAGAGGCCCAAACAGCAAGTGGTGGCAAAGGAGAAAACCTATTCTAGAGCTAGATCTTGAGACATTTAATAAAAGGTAAAATTCTTGGCTCAGCACCTATAGCGCAGTGGTTATGTCTTCGACCACATGCACTGAAGCTGTTGGGTTCGAACCCAGCCTGGGCCAGGTAAACAATGACAACCACAACAAAAAAATAGCCAGGCGTTGTAGGGGGCGCCTGTAGTCCCAGCTATATGGGAGGCTGAGGCAAGAGAATGGCTTAAGCACAAGAGCTTAAGGTTGCTGTGAGCTGTGATGCCACAGCTCTATTGAGGGCAACATAGTGAGACTCTTATCTCAAAAAAAAAAAAAAGAAAGAAAGAAAAAGTTAGGATTCTTGAGACAAGAATGGATGAGACACACAAGCGTTGATACAGGACATTTGGCACCGTGGCCAGCTCAGCGGAGCTGGTGCACCTGCCGCCTCCTCCTTGGCGGTGGCAGTGCGGCGGCAGCGAGGCTGAGGAACCAGCAGGCTGGATGGCAGGCAAGGAGGGGGACCTCCAACCCCCCACGGGAGGCTCCAATAGCCAAAAAGGGCCGGACAACTGCAGAGGAGACACCTGCGCCTTGCTGTCTCCTTCACTTTGCACTTAGGACTGGATACGGAACCCCCATTTCCTATGCCTAGGTCAATTTCATGTGAATTTCCTAGGCCTCAATTCCATGAATGGACAAGGTCCATTCATTGATACATTTATTCACCTCGCCCCGGCGGAAGGAACTGTGTTCATTCATTGATACATACATTCACCTTGCCCCAGTGGAAGGGACTGTGTTCATTCATTTCCTGACCAAGGAACCCATGCACCCATGTATACCCCGAGACTAAGAGCCTAAACGCGGAGACGCGGAAAGACCGGGAGAGAAACCGAGAGAGCTTTTCTCTCCCTACTTGAGTTCTCTCTCTCTACCAGAAGCTTTAGTGTTTTTTGTATTCTTTTCCGTAAATAAATTCTGTCTTACCACCACTCTTGTGGTCCGTCGATTCCTTCTTCGAATCGCCGAGACCAAGAGCCTGAAATTCCGGTATCGCCGTCATCACAGATGAATGAGATCAGAAGTCTTGGGATTAAAGAATGGTGATATCATTAAAAATAAAAAGATTAAAAAAAAGTTTGCTTGGGGAAAGTATCAAATCAGTGTTTGATACACTTTACGTTCCAACAGAAGACCCAAAGAGAGAAATAAAGCAAACCAGGTAAAAAGCATTTTGGAACTCAGGAAAGTAGTCAAGGTACAGCTACAGGAAGATGTGAGATTTAACATGAAAAATGAAGAAAATGGCTAAAGTTAGGCTCCTTGGCACGGAGAATATTTAGATTATTTGACCAAAGATTTGGAGCCATGCCTGTGGCCACAGTGGACTCACTCCACTGCCTCTGATGTCACTAGGAGCCAGCACAAAGCGAACCAGCCCAACAAGTGGTGGCTTTGACCAGATGGACCCATGTAGTACACCTTTGCATCAGGCCTTACTTTGGATAAACATGTTTAGTCTGGCAATGCCAGCTCCAAGTGGAAACATACTAACACTTATCTTATCTCAAGATAATTAAAACACATAGTGCACATTCAACATTTATCTTTCCTACCAAGTTGGCTCTGATCACAGCTTCCTCACCCAGGCTCAAGGGATAGGTCTGAGGGATTAAGAGGTATCAGTTGCTGACTACAGCTAGAATCTAGCCCTGAAAAGCCCTATTAGCTCACAACTTGAGGTTTAATGGTGATTTTTCTTACTGTTGTATTTTATTAATGAAGACCTCAAACTTGGAATTTTTTTCTCTTCTACTTGATTATAGTGCATTTTTACCAAAGAGTTTATGGTATTTCTCAAGTGAACAAGACAGTGTGTTCATTCCTCTAACAGTCCTGGTTGCCGCAGTTTCAGAAATATCCAATACAAGGGCAAAATGTATTTTCCCCCTTTAAGTTTCAACCTATCACAGAATAATACTCAAGCCACCACACTTTATACTGTGATTTTAAGGAGCCGATGTGAACACAATTCTGTTTTACTAAAGAATATGATCATTTCAACCATATTTTAACTCATTTCACTTTCCCAGTCTTTCCTCTTTGTCCCAAATAGCAAATGTTTTGCACGGAGCCACTTCAACGAACTATAGAAGCCAACTTGTTTTAAACAATACTGGAATAGTCACTTCACAATTCATCTTTTTTATAATGCCGGACTCATCAGAATGTCTCATAAAGCTAAAGAAAGCTTCAGTGGGCTTTTCACTATGGAGACGTGTTCCAGATAGGTAATTTGGGCTGTTCCCAAAGTTGCCCCACCATCAGTTCACCCTGATAGGCAGCACATGTATTTGTGAATTCTACTGCCAGTTATCGGTGTCACAAAAAAGCCAAACTCTAAAATAACGTAAGACATTTGTTCTGAGCCAAACTTGAGGACCCTGAACCAAAGCCACACCCAAGAAGCCTTGAGCAAAAGGACTCGGTGCATGGTTGGGCTGTGATTTGGTTTTACACATTCAGGGATACAGGAATTACACAAAAAGTTGTAAATCAATACATGGAAGACATACATTGGTTTGGCCAAAAAAAGTGAACATCTGAAATGGGGGTGGTATTTAACAGATTATAGGTGGGTTTAAAGACACTTTGATTTCTAATTGGTTAAAGGAATGCAGCTTTGTCTAAAGCCTTGAAATGTTTTGAGAAAGTCTGTTAATTAGAGACAAAGTCACCAGCCATATACCCAGGTTCAAGTGATTTGTTATATAAATGTAGGACCTGCAAGTGTGGTTTAAGCTTTGCCTTGCATAGCCTTAAGCCTGTTAATGAGTTATTAAAAAGAGCTCCAAGAAGTAGATGGGCGCATGATGAGGCAAGTCTGACCTCCCTTCTCATGGCCAGCAACTGAGTTTTAGAGTATCCAGTTGGCGAAGAGGGGGTCCACTCAGTCAGCTGGAGGAAGTTTCAAATTTTTAGTTCCCACTGGCAAACGAGAATGTTTTAGTCAATTGAAAAACTGTCTCAGGAAATGAATGGGTAAATCAAGACTCAGATTTGACTTTACCAGTAAATGCCACATTCCAGTATCTACCGCTTCCCAGTGCCTTTAGCCTCTATATACAGAGGGCCTAGTGATAGGAGCCCCACAGAAACTGAAAATGGCACAACTGCTCAACCTGAGTTAAGAGAGGACACAGATCTGAGAGGGCAGGAGAGGCTATGCAGTGAAGATAGGTTTAAATCCCCAGCCCTACTATTATGAAGGCCTGACCTTGGAGTATTGGGCAGAAGCAACTCTGTCACCAAGGCAGGCTTTGTCACTGCTTGCCCCTCCTTCAGACCAGCGGGGGCTACAGTGGGTAAGCCAGGAACCTTTGCTGCCACAGCCTCTTGTCCATGTTTAAATGCTTTCTATTTAAAGCAATATGAAATTAAAATTCTATATAAAATTACCCTGGCTTCCACCCAGGGTAATTGCGGGCTGTGTAGCCTTTACATTGGAAAGTCAACCATGAACAGGTGGTTCTAGAGCTAGAGTTACCGCATGGGGTGTCCAGCAACCCCTAAGTACAGTAGTAGTGCCCCGACAAGGAGGATGGCTTGGCTGGGAGGAGTAGAAAGGATGCAAAGGGAGCAGACTAGGCTGAGATACTTGAGAATTTCAGTCTCTTTATGTCCCAGGGTATTTGCTCAATTCCTATCCGGGATGCAGGGAGGACTCAGAAGAATGAGTTCTGAGCTGCAAGATGGGGCAGAAGCCTAAGCATCAGCGACCCTGTTGGCAGAGAACCCTGCAGGGACCGAGGCTAATGCCCGCAAATCATCTATTTTCACCGCGGGTAACCATGAGCTGTCTAGCCCAGGGCAGCCTTCAAGTCGGAGAGTTCACACGGTGAGGGGCCCCAGAGAACTGGAGCTACCCCCCCCCCAAAGTGGAGGTGGGGTGGGGGATGGGGGAGCCAGTGCGCCACACTGACCCGGGAAACTTAACTCTTTCCTTCCTGGGAGTCCTGTGACTGAGGTGGTCTTCCTGAGCTGTAGATACTGAACTTGCCTGCGCATAAACATGACCTTTCCTCCCTCTCTCTTTACTTCCATCGGGTCTGCTCTCAGCCTTGCCCTAGTTTTAACACTGTACAACTTGGTTCCCCTGGTCAGAAAAGGAGAGAAAGTCTTTCACGAAAGTCTACACGAGAGGAGATTGAATGTAGCGGTGGGGGGCTGATCCCGCTTCATCCTTCGGGGCAAGATATTCCTAAACAGATCCCTCCACCAGTAGCCTTCGGCTGAGAAGTACTTTTTCAGCACTTCGGCGCAATCACAACTTTTGTGAGTGGCATAAGGAAAACCTTAAATATTTCTTTACTAGGGTTTTCCCCAAGTCCTCGGGTCGCATAGAAGGCAATGGGGTGACTGCAATGACCGAGAGAAACGCCAGAAACAGACTCTGGCACGCTTTTTTTTTTTTTTTGCTAGAATCTCCTTGCCAAACTACTTTTTCCCTCAAATGTGTATTAGTGACAGATCGAGGTGGTTGCTCCAATCCCAGGCTCAGAGCAGCAAGGCGAGCCACTCATGGGTGGCTGCTCCTACTCTCCCGCTCTGGGGTTCCTTCACAAGGAATCTGGAGCGCAACTTGGCGCGGGTCAGTCCTCTCTCCTGAGCAACAAGGAGAAGGTCACTCAATTTGGGAAACTTGCTCAAGGGGCAGCGGAAAACCTTGCAGGAAGAGGAAGGGCTGTCTCTGGGTCCACACGGCTGTACCTTCGACTCTCGGGGCAGAAAGACAGATACGGCCCCAAATCAACAGCGCACTCCCACGTTTAACTCTCGCTGAGAATCCCCTGGAGTGGGGAGCGCATTGCTGGGGACAACCCCTCGCTGCTTCACCCGGGAGCCATCTAAAGCCCCGTCCCTGCGCAGTTTGCTCACTCTCCTCGGCCACAGGCAGAAATGTGAGGGGCCAGAAGCTCCAGCGGGAAATTGCCTTCCAGGCTGCAAAGCCTGAGCCCCCGGCAGCAGCAGAAGGTCCGGCCGCAAAGACAACTACGCGCTAGCTCAGCGGCATCCGACCAACGGTGCACGCTCCTCCCAGACAAAGAGCCCTTGGCCTTGAGAACTCTGGTCCCTAAACTTTCTGGGAGGACTGAAGGGAGAGAAAGCAAACTGGCAAGTTTCCAGGCGCGGGGACCAGGGCTGCAGGAGAACAAAAGCCTCCGTTGGCCGCGGCCTGCTCTGATGCCACCTGAGAGCGCAGCGCGTTCTCTCCTGGCCCTCTCCAGCCAACTCTCCACTTCTGCGAGCGGGCATTACCTGGGTCTCGCAAAACAGCCAGCAAAACGTCCAGCAGGTCTCAGGCGTGTATTTCCATGTCCAGTGCGAGACGGAGAGCCGGGTTCCAGAGAGCGCGGGCTCGGACTTCCCGGGCAGTCGGACAAGCTAGCCCAAAAGATGAGCCAGGCTGGAGAAGGCGCGAAGATCTTGCCTCCGCCCCCCCACCCCCCAGCAACGGGCAGAACAGCCCGTCCGTTTTCTCCACTCCCTGTCTTAGCCAAATAGGATGCCAGAAAACTTCCCTCCGACCAGGGAAGGTTTCTAGAGTTCGGAGCTTCTGAGGACTTTCAGGGTAGGTGGAGGAGAGGTTACAGGAGGTTCCTAAATCACTCAGCTCCTTAGTTACGATGGCAGGTGCCGCCTCTTGCCTCAGTCACTAGATTCTCCTAAGTCGCCCGCCTCCCAGACTCTTCCTTCCACGCAACTTCGCTACAGAGCAGCCTTTTTCTAGCCGGACCTTCCCTCGGCCAAGCGGTCACACCGGGACGCGGGCGCCTCAGACTGTGGCCCTCGCGCCCCTGTTGAGGCACATACGCTGCGGAAGGCAGCAGACCCGCCGGCTGCCCTCTCGCCCTGACAAGCGCAGGCGGCAGGTGCAAACTCCGCCTGCCCACCTCCCTCCCTGTCGCTTGTTCGCAGCTTCAGTCCTTCCTGGGAACCCTTCAGCCAGTGCGCAAAAGCCCACACATCTTCCCTCGCTCCGAAGAGGGAGGGGCGCCCGGGAAGTGAGCTCCAGGCTTCGCCTCACATCCTGACACCGCTGCAGCCGCCTCCAAAATATGCCTGGAGTGGGGGTGGGAGGGTAGTGGAAGTCACCAAGAGCTGCGTTTTCGTCGCTAACAGTTTGGTGCCTCCTAGCTGACTGATTGCACCGGGGAGGAGGTGGGAATTAGAGAGAAGCGCTCTGGCAAGTCCTGAAGCGGGCAGCTTCTGCTCCTCCTCCTCTTCCACACCCCTTTGGATCTGGGAGAGGAGGGTGGGGGAGGCAGAGTGGAAAAGGCAGCCAACCCCAAATCCCCCATCCCCCGGTAGGAAAAAAAAAGAAAGGCGCTTCTCTCTTACCTTTCCTGGGAAAGGGAAAGCGCGTCCCGGCAGCGCCGTCTAGCGTCCACACCAGAGTAGGCCGACATGTGGGATTGAGGCGAGCGCTCCACTGCGTGCAGGTGTAGAAAGGCACTAAGCAAAGTTTTTCAGCTCTCCTGGCCCCCCCTTCCAGCCACTAAACAAGTATCTAGTTCAGCCAGAAGTTCACCTGCTTGATTCCTTGCAGGCTGAAATTTGTAAAGACACGGACCACCTATTTTTATTTACAATGCGAGCTCTTCCCAGTACCGAAGAGAGCTCGTCTTTCGTACCCCTCCCATGTAAGAGATCCTTAAGTCTCAGGGGTCCAGCCCTGCCAATCAGAGAGCAAGCAGGTAGAGTCCTGAGACCCGGGATGGACTCGCAGACAACCGGGCTGTCAAGCGCGGGAGGTTCGCCGACCTTGCACCTGACTGCCTACTGTCCAACGTCAAGCAGCCCAGGAAGCCCTCTCTCAAAGCAAGACAGAGGAGAGGAACTACGACCCGGGAACCACCCGCGTTCCTAGATCGCAGAGATGAAGAGTCACGTTCCCGTGCCAGGTATCTCCCAGAGCGTTTTTGCTGGGCTCTCCAGCGCGGCGCTGATTAACACACTTTACAGAATTGCTCATTTAATGGGTCACCTGAGCGCTGTTCTCCAGCATTTGCTGCTGCGCTGGTCTCTTGTTAATTTGTCTTTCTCTGAGCTTTCTCCACCTGTTCTTCCGAGGCTGCTCCATCGCTCTGCATTAGCCACAAAGAGCAAACGAGAGATGGATACAGGACCCAATTGAGTGTGAAGACGCTGGGGAAATTTTACCCCCAAATATGACTCCTTGGTATAAAGAGTATTTTGAATTAAGGCCTTTCCAGATAAAAAGGCATTGGAAGAGGCTTTTCCTCTATCTACATAAGCCTGGCTAACCCATCAAAAGAACAATGAACTTCCCTGTTTTTTTCAATATATTGCAGGAAGAAAAAATGCCTCCAGACACTGCCCAAATCATTTTAAACATAACACCTGTCTCTCAGGTTAATGTACAAGTCAATCTGTTTCCCCCATTCATTCATCCTTTCTAGCAACCTTGTGTTGGTCTTAAGCAGAATTACCTAAATTTCTCTTTCCCCATGCCTTCCAAAAAAACAGGTAAAAAAATTATCTGGATCCCGTTGGAATGTTAGGCGATCACTCCGTGATTCTCCCCATGCCAAAGGTAAACAAACCGCTCTCTTATTTAATCTGCCTTAATTGTGAGTTGATTTTTCAGTGAACTTCCTGGGGAAAGGGCAAGTCTCCCCTCACCCCTACAAGTGCTTGGTAGGTGCTGCAGTGCAAACTCATACTTTTCCAATACAGGACTTTGGTCCACTGTCCACACAACTTTTAAGGCTGCAACCTGTGCATGATTCAAGTTACTCTCCCTCTCTTACCTCTCCTGTCAAGTTTCTGCACTCTTTTTCCCTCTAGGCCAGTCCATTCATCAAATCCCACAAAACCCCACCCCTGGAAATTAAGTCAGGAGATCTAGAGAAAAAGGTCCTCTTGGTGGGAACCAGTATTGTTACCCTCCCAGAGTTTTGTTGTTTATATACATGAGGGGGGGGGGGGACAGTGAATAGGGTGTAATTTTAAAACAGAAAATGTCCTGCAGTTTCTGCTTCAGGTTTTTAAACAGCTCTTTGTTTTAAGATAAAAGCCCATTCCTTCGCTGGGATGTAGGGCGGAGTAGCCAGCCAATTCTTCCTTTCTTCTAGCAATATAGCTCATTGCAAACTTCTCTCAGCTGCCTGCTAGCCCTTTGCAACCTCATAACCATTTCCTGCCAGCCCATCGCCTACCTCAGCACCTGCATAACTGTTAGAGGTCCTCCACGCCAATTCCCATGCATTTCCAACCAGCTGAGGACTACACCAAAGTGGAGTGTTCCTCTTGGTGGAGAAGCACACCTTTCCAGTTTGACTTTTGTGTTTGAGTTCCAGGCACCACCGGTCTGGCCTTTAGCATAACACCAGGACCTGGCCTTAGCTGAGCAGCAGGTCAGTCATGAGTGAAGCCATTTGGCCAAACCACAAGATCCCTTAGTCTCATTAGGTTGTTAAAGAGTAACCAGGAGCCAGGCTCCTTGGCTCATGCCTGTAATCTTAGCACTCTGGGAGGTTGAGACATTGCTTGAGACCAGTCTGAGCAAGAGCAAGACCCTACTCTACCAAAAATAGAAAAACTAGCTTGTGGTTGTGGCCAGCGCCTGTACTCCCAGCACTGGGGAGGCTGAGGCAAGAGGATCGCTTGAGGCCAAGAGTTTGAGGTTGCTAGGCACTAAGATGATGCCACAGCTCTCAGGGCACAGAGACTTTTTTTTTTTTTTTTTGGACACAAAGAGCCAGCAGAGAGGGTGTGGATAACTCATTCAGGATCTTAGCCAATCAATAATATCCCTAGAAGAATCAAGTATACAATACATTTAAATAAGCAAGACATGGCACAGAGTGGCTCATACCTGTAATCCTACCACCCTGGGAGGTTGAGGAAGGTAGATTGCTTGAGCTTACAAGTTGGAGACCAGCCTGAGCAAAAACTGAGAACCCCATCTCTACTAAAAACAGAAAAACTGAGACAAGAGGATCGCTTGAGCCCAAGAGAGTTGGAGGTGGCTGTGAGCTATGATGCCACGGCATTCCACCCAGGGCAACAGCTTGAGATTCTGTCTCAAAAAAATAAATAATACAAATAAATAAGCAAAACAAAATAGACAATACATTTAAAACAAAACCTCTTTCTGTCCTGCTGTTTTCTTCTTTTATCATCTTATATCTAATTTGACCCAACTTCTCTCTAACATCCAATACCTTTAAGTACCAAGTTCTATACCTCCCACCGCATTAACACTTATCTATGTACCTACTATTCTTTCTGTAATTCCCTCCGCTTGTTGCTGCCCAGCCAGGTTTATCTGCCTGCTGCCCAAGAGAAAGCCAATTATCCAAAGACAGCAGGGCTTACAGCAGAGAAAGAGGTTTTCTTTCTGTATAATGCTAAGCCGGGAGACTGGAGAGAATTCTCTGAAATCTACCTCCCCGAGAATTGGGGCACGGGGTTTTTAAAGACAGTTTGGTGGGCAGAGGGTTAGGAGATCAGGGTCTGCTAATTGGCTGGTTTTGAGAGGGCTGGTTTTGGGTGGGTCACCTGATCCACTGGAATGCAGTTCTAATGGTGGGGGGGGTCCAAGACCAGTTGAGTCAGTTTCTTGGTCCAGGTGGGTCAATCAATTCACTGGAATTCAGGACCTAGAAAATATCTCAAAACCTACCGCTAGATTCAGAACAGGTGATGTTATTTAGAGAGCAAAGTTAAGAATCTTTACAACTACCACCTGTGCCCTCTAGAGTAGCAATTACAGAGCATCAAACAGGGGGACAGTGGCTGATTATTTTAGCTAGTCCTGTTCCTTCGCAGTGTTTGATTATTATCATTATCTTAGCTAGGCCTATTCCTTCACAGAGTTTTGGGGGCCCTTATGCTAGTTCTCACCTTGTACCCCTTCATCAATTTGTATGGGTGGTTTTATGCTGACAATGGTTGGTTAGTATTTCAGTCTTATTAATGCCTAAGTAGTCTAGCCCACTGTACTTTCCTGGGTTACATTACCCTTCACATGAGACTTTAAAAGGACTTACCAGGCCAGGCGTGGTGGCCTATACTTGTAATCCTAGCATTTTGGGAGGCTGAGGCGGGAGGATCCTTTGAGCTCAGGAGTTCTAAACCACCTCGAGCAAGAATGAGACTCTGTCTCTACTAAAAATAGAAAAACTAGCCAGGCATGGTGATGGGTGCCTATAGTCCCAGCTACTCGGAGGCTGAGGCAAGAGGATTTCTCAAGCCCAAGAGTTTGAAGTTGCTGTGAGCTATGAAGCCATAGCATTCTACCCAGGGCAACAGAGTGAGTCTCCATCTGAAAAGAAAAAAAAAAGAAAAAGAAAAAGAAAAAAGAGGACTTTCCAGAATTGAAAATTTAAAGCAGTATGGCAGAGCAATAGATTTTCTCTGAATGGGGGAGGGACTCTTGGTACCCATCAAAAAGGGCTTCTTATTTGGTTAATCCTACTAGACTAATTTATGGTTAAATGAGTTGAGGAAACTAAGAATAAAGAATTGAAAAATTTGGGTGGAGCTATAGCTTACACCTATAATCCTAGCACTCTGAGAGGCTGAGGCAGGAGGATCCCTTGAGCTCAGGAGTTCAAGACCAGCCTGAGCAACAGCAAGACCCTGTCTCTACTAAAAATAGAAAAATTAGCTGGGGATGTTGTGCGGGACCCTTGAACCTAGAAGTCTGAGGTTGCTGTGAGCTAGGCTGATGCCATGGCACTCTAACCTGGGATAAGAGAGTGTGACTGTCTAAAAAAGAAAAAAAAAAAAAAGAAGGCACCCGTACAACAGTGGTTACGATGCCAGCCACATACACCGAGGCTGGTGGGTTCAAAACCGGCTGGGGCCAACTGCAACAAAAAAACACTCCTCACTTTAGCTCAGGAGTTTGAGGTTGCTGTGAGCTATGATGCCACAGCACTCTACCAAGGGTGACAGAATGCGACTCTTGTCTCAAAAAAAGAAAAATAGCTGGGTACAGTGTCATGCCTGTAATCTGAGCCCTCTGGGAGGCCGAGGCGGATGTATTGCTTGATCTCATGAGTTCGAGACCAGTCCGAGACAGAGCAAGACCCCTGTCTCTACTAAAAATACAAAACATTGAGGCAAGAGGACCACTTGAGCCCAAGAATTGGAGGTTGCTGTGAGCTATAATGTCACCATGGCACTCTACCCAGGGAGACAGCTTGAGACTATCTCAAATAAAAGAAAAGAAAAATTGAATAATATATATATTATATATATATATATAAACAAAAGAAAGAAAAAATATATAAGATTCCAAGAGAAGGAACCAGTGACCTTTCAGAAAAGATTGGATGAGACTTTATGGTCTGGCACCTTGTTCCTCAAAGTGTTATCCATGGACCAGCAGCACTAAGGCATCACCTGTGAGCTTGTTAGAAATGAATTTTCTGGGCAGCACCTGTGGCTCATCGAGTAGGGCGCTGGCCCCATATACTGAAGATGGCAGGTTCAAACCCGGCCTTGGCCGAACTACAAAACAAAAAATAGCCAAGTATTGTGGCGGGCGCCTGTAGTCTCAGCTACTTGGGAGGCTGAGGCAAGAGAATGGCCTAAGCCCAGGAGTTGGAGGTTGCTGTGAGCTGTGTGACGCCAGGGCACTCTACCGAGGGTGATAAAGTGAGACTCTGTCTCTACTGAATCACAATCTGCAATTTAACAAGATCCCCAGGTAACCTTGTATGCAAATTAACACTTGGAAAACATTTTCAAGAAAATGTTTACATTCTGCCTCGCCCAAAAAAGGAAAAGGTGCAGTGAATGTAATTACTCAAGTAGCTAAAAATGAAATCTTGTCATACGATAAGCACCTAAAAACAAGGCCATATCATATCTGTTTAAGTCAATTAGACCCAATCTATTAGATAGACCAAGAACTATCATCAAATTGTGGCTAGTGCCCATACATACAAATAACCTTTTTGGAAAAATACCTTTAGTTAGATGAATTACTACTGCTAAAGAAATACACCAATTCCCAAGGCCCACTAAGGTATGGTCAGTATCATCATCTTCCTAATAATATTAGCAACACAACATAATATGTAGAGTTTACCACATCTTGAGCACTCAATACAGGCTTATGATTTATGATGATGAGATCTGATAACCAGTTAGTGAAACCAAAGTCTTTTAAAAACTAATAATTGAGATAAGTAGCTTTCCAAAAAGAATCCAAAACAAAAATGCTGTTTTTCTTTCTGCTCCATGTGAATTTTGAAGTTGCATCTTAAGATAGTAAGAAAAAAAGACTAGAGAAAAAAGTTATTATGTGTCTACTACATGTCAAGTGCCTTACATACTTGATTTTATTTCAGTCATTTCCTACACCTGGCTGATAACCAGAATTACTGGTTTAGCATCCTGTTAAAGACTCCTGGGACTGTGCCCCAGATCTGTTGAATTAGAATCTCAAGGAATGGATCCTCTCAGGTGAGGATCACCTTTCTAAGCAAAACTCAAAACCTAGACACCATAAAGAATAATATTGATAAATTCTACATATAAGTCCAACATTTCTGCAAAGAAAGAAATAGGACCAAAAGCAAAGTCAAAGAAAACAAAAACAACAACAACAAAAAAACTACAAACTGGGGAAAAAATTACAACAGCTCAAACATCTCAAATTTATATATTATGTAAATATACAAAGGGCTCCAAAAAATCAATTGGAGAAAAAAATCAAACCAACAAAAAATAGGCACAGGACTTAAACAGAAACTACACATTTAAACAAATGCAAATGGCTCAGCACCTGTAGCTCAAGTGGCTAAGGCACCAGCCACATACACCAGAGCTGGCAGGTTTGAATCCAGCCTGGGCCTGCCAAACAAGAATGACAACTACAACCAAAACATAGCTGGGTATTGTGGTGGGTGCCTGTAGTCCCAGCTACTTGGGAGGCTGAGGCAAGAGAATCGTTTAAGCCCAGGAGTTTGAGGTTGCTGTGAGCTGTGACGCAATGGCACTCTACCCAGGGTGACAGCTTGAAGCTCTGTCTCAAAAAAAGAAAAAAATGCAAATGGATGTATATAAATTCAGAAGCGGCTGCAACCTGAACCATAATAGCAAAGTATAAATGTTTGATAGTATACAGTGTTGGCAAGCATGCAAAGAAATAGACCTTCTCATTCACAGTTAGCCATAGTATAGACTAGCACAAACACATTGGAGAACAATGTGACAACATGTATTGAAATTATAGGGGCCTGGGTAAAGTGGCTCATACCTGTAATCCTAACACTTTGGGAAACCAAGACAGGAGGATCACTTGAGGAGTTTATTTTATTTATTTTATTATTATTATTTTTTTTTTAGCAACAGAGGTTTCACTTTGTTGCCCTCAATAGAGTGCTGTGGTGTCACAGCTCACAGCAACCTCCCGCTCTTGGGCTTAGATGATTCTCTTGCCTTCAGCCTCCCGAGTAGTTGGGACTACAGGTGCCCGCCACAACGCCTGGCTATTTTTTGTTGCAGTTTGGCCATGGTCGGGTTTGAACTTGCCACCCTCCATATATGGGGCCAGCACCCTACTCACTAAGCTACAGGCACCGCCCCTGAGCTCAGGATTTTAGAGCAGCCTGAGCAAGAGTGAGACCTTGTCTATACTAAAAACAGAAGAATTAGCTGGGGATGGGGGCACACACCTGTGGCCCCAGCTACTCAGGAAGCTGAGGCAAAAGGATCACTTGAGCCCAGGAGTTTGAGGTTGCTATGAGCTATGATATCATGGCACTCTACCCAGAGTGACCGAGTGATAGACCAAGCCCCCCCACAACGCTATTTTTTAGAGACAGTTTCTCACTCTTGCTCCGGCTGGTCTCTGACTCCTGAACTTAAGTGATCCACCTGCCTCGGCCTCCCAAAGTGCTGGGATTACAGGCATGAACCACCTCACTAGCACATCTATTATATTCCATTTAACAAATAATTGCTTTGATCAAAAACAACCTAATTGGGCGGCACCTGTGGCTCAAAGGAGTAGGGCACCAGCCCCATATACTGGAGGTGGTGGATTCAAACCCAGCCCTGGCCAAAAACTGCAAAAAAAAAAAAAAGAAAGAAACAACCTAATCATCTATCATTAGGACACTGATTAAATTAACTGTGTACCTTCCATATGATGGAATGCCACACAGCTTTAAAAAGAAATGAGGAAACAGGCAGTGCCTGTGCCTCAAGGAGTAGGGCGCCAGCCCCATATGCTGGAGGTGGTGGGTTCAAACCCGGCCCAAGCCAAAAAAAAAAAAAAAAGAAAAGAAAAAGAAACGAGGAAATGGCCAGGGGCTATGGCTCTGTAATCCTAGCACTCTGGGATGCGTAGGTGGGTGGATTGCCTGAGCTCACAGAGTTTGAGACCATCCTAAGCCAGAGGAGACCTCGTCTCTAAAAAGAAAAAAACTAGCAAGGCGTTGTGGCAGGTGCCTGTAGTCCCTGCTACTTGGAAGGCTGAGATAAGAGAATCACCTGAGCCCAAGAGTTTGAGCTTACTGTGACCTATGACACCACAGCACTTTACCAAGGGCCACAAAGTGAGACTCTGTCTCAAGAAAAAAAGAAAGAAAGAAAGAAAGAAAAAGAATGAAAATTAATTTAAAATACATTTTGTGCATTTTTAAATAAGCGCTTCAGGTACTGGATGAATACACAAGAAACTGGCAACAGTGGCTGTGTTTTTTTTATTGTTGTTTGTTTGTTTGTTTGTTTGTTTTTTGCAGTTTTTGGCTGGGGCTGGGTTTGAACCCACCACCTCCGGCATATGGGGCCAGCGCCCCATTGAGCCACTGGCGCTGCCCAGTGGCTGTGTTTTGTAAGAAGCACAAAGGAGTTAGCTATCTAGTCTGGGAAGCAAATTTAAGTTTCATGAAATACTAGGTAGATTCCAATAATCAACCATATTGGGGAAGCAGGGATTTAATACTCACAATAACATTATTCATCTCTTTTTGATAGTTGAAAAAAGTAGGGGTTACAATGATTAAGTAATTTGCACATAGTCTTGTCTGACTTACAAGCCTACAGTTTTTCCACGACATCATGCTAGCATGCTACCTACCCAGGGGAGTATACAAGCTAAAACATATTCCTCAGCAGTGAAAATTGTCGTAGAGAAGTTCAATTTTTCAATATAGGACTTTTCCCCCACTTTCATCCTACTCCTATTTCCCCAGAGCCAAAAATAAAAGAAGCAAAAACGTGAGTGTATGTGTGCATGTGTGTGTCGGTGTAGAAAGTTAGATTAGATCTGCCATTTTACTTTTTGTTTCTCTATTGCTCCTCTAATGCCTTCTTTTGCATTAAGTAACATTTTCTGTAAAATATTTTAATTCCTTTTATGACTTTTTAATTATATTTTGAACTATTTTCTTAGTGCTTCCTCTAGGGCTTACCAAATACATCTTAACTTATTAGAATCTACTTTAGAGGCTCAGCGCCTGTGGCTCAAGCGGCTAAGGCGTCAGCCACATACACCTGAGCTGGCGGATTCGAATCCAGCCCAGGCCCGCCAAACAACAATGACGGCCACAACCAAAAAATGGCTGGGCATTGTAGCGGGCACGTGTAGTCCAGCTACTTGGGAGGCGGAGGCAGGAGACTTGCTTGAGCCCAGGAATTAGAGGTTGCAGTGAGCTGTGATGCCACAGCACTCTGCCCAGGACAACAGCTTGAGGCTCTGTTTCAAAAGAAAAAAAAAAAAAGAATCTACTTTAGATTTATATTTACTTAATTCCAGTGATATGTCCTGTAGAGTTCTGCTCCCTTTTCTCCATTTTTGTATCATCATACATAATACATCTATATACTACATGTGTTACAAACCCAATAATACATTGTCATAATTATTACTGTATCAAATTTAATGTCTTTTAAAGAAGCTGAGAAAAGAAAGGAAAGCAAATATACATTTATATAGTTTGTATTATTAACATTCTTATTTACCATTTCTAGCTCGCTGCATTTGTCCTTATGGATTTGAGTTACCATCTGGTACCATTTCCTTACTCTAATACAACTTTGCTCCCACCCACGTCATTTGTGTTATTATTCCCAAATATATTCCATTTATAGATGTTATAAGACAGCAACAGTGATTTTATACTATTGCTTTTTAAATCAATAAAGAGAGAGCTCCAGTTGCACAATCAGCGCATAGTACTGATAAATCAATAAAGAGAACAAAGGAAAGGAAATGTTTATTTATTCATTTATTTTTATTTACTTATTTTTTTTTTGAGACAGAGTCTCACTTTGTTGTCCCCGGTAGAGTGGCATCCTCGTTCACAGCAACCTCAGACTCCTAGGCCCAAGCGATTCTCTTGCCTCAGCCTCCCAAGTAGCTGGACTACAGGCACCTGCCACAATGACTCCCAATTATTTTGTTGTACTTGTCCTTGTTTTAGCAGGCCCATGCCGGATTTGAACCCGCCTGCCTTGGTGTATGTCACTGGCGCCCTAACCATGAGCTATGGGCACTGAGCCAAAAATATTTATTTATATTATCTTTTATAATTACATAATTACCTTTGTTTTTTCATGTGGATCCACATATAGGCCCTCCATATCCATGGGTTTTGCATCCATAGATTCAACCAACTGTGAATTGAAAATATTTGGAAAGAGTAAAAAGTTCATGAAGCTCCAAAAGGGAAAACTTGAATTTGCCATGTACCAAGTACTACGTTGATTCCATACAAATGAAGTGATGTGTAAACATTGTATTAGGTATTACTGTAGGAGTAATCTAGTGATTATTTAAAGCATACAGGAGGATTTGTGTGAGTTACGTATAAATACTACCTCATTTTATAAAAAGGCCTTGAGCATCCATGGATTATGTTATCCTGTGGAGTCCTGGAACCAATTCTCCATGAATACAGAGGGACAGCTGTCCTTTGTGTGGTCACTTGCTTTCATACTAAAGAATCTCAGTATTTTTTATAAAGTGGGTCTGCTCGCGACAACTTCTTTCATTATTCATCTTTGAATGTTTTCATTTTGCCTTCATTTTTGAAAGCTAGTTTTGTTGAATATGGTATCCTTAATACTTTTTTTTTCTCTTTTTAGACTTTCAATATATCAACCTGCTGCCTGCTGGCCTCTTTTGCTTCTGATGAGAAATCAGCAGCTTGTTTAATTGAGATTCCCCTAAGTGTGATAAGTATCTCTTCTCTCTTGTTGCTTTTAAGATTTTCCTTTTGTCTTTGGCATTTGGCATTTTTCTTATGATGTGTCAACATGCGGATCTCTTTAAAATTATCCTTATCCTATTTATGGTTCATTAGTTTTCTTAGATATGTAGATTAATGTTTTTCATCAATCGAGCTAAGTTTCAGCCACTATTTCCTGAAATATTTTCCTATTTCTTTTTCTCCCCTCCTCTGCTACTCCCGTTATGAGAAGTGCTGCAGTGGCACCCAGAGACAAGCTCCAAAGCAGAGAAGTTTAGGTCACAATTATTGAAAAAGGATGGTGACCCATCTAGGCAGAGCAAAAATGGTGAAGGCACTGGTGGGGGTGGGTGGTTACAGTTAGAGACCCCTTTTATATGGGGCTATAAGGAGTGGGCAATTCCATAGCTTGCTGGGGCGGGCTTTGATGAGTTAGAGTTCTCTGGCACAATTTTCTTCAATGGGTGGGGCTAACTAGGTCCTTTGTGTTTTTTGTTTTAGGAGGAAGGGAGGAGGGTTTGTGGGACAGCATTAGCCCCCCCAACACATTATACATAATTTAGTGTGCTTAATAGTGTCCCACATTTCTCCAAGGCCCTATCTATTTTTCTTCATTCTTTTCCTCTCTCTTCTTCAGATCACATTATATTATTAATCTATCTTCAAGTTCACTAATTTTTTTTTCTTCTGCCAGTTCAAATTTATTGTTGGGTTATTCTAATACATTTTTCATTTTGGTTCAGTAAATTTCAATTCTAGAATTTCTATTTAGTTCTTTTAAAAAATATTTTCTGGTGCTCAGTGGCTCAGTGAGTAGGGTGCTGGCATCATATACCAAGGGTAGCCAGTTCAAACCTGGCCCCTGCCAAACTGCAACAAAAAATAGCCAGGCATTGTGGCAGGCGCCTTTAGTCCCAGCTACTTGGGAGACTCAGGCAAGAGAATCGCCTAAGCCCAGGAGTTGGAGGTTGCTGTAAGCTATAATGCCACAGCACTCTACTGAGGGTGACAAAGTGAGACTCTGTCTCTACAAAAAATATATATTTTTTCTATCTTTTTATTGACCACTTCTCTCTATTTGATTTCATATTTTCTTTTCTTTTTTTCTTTTTCTTGAGACAGAGTCTTACTCTGTCACCCTGGTAGAGTTCTGTGGCATCATCACAGCTCATAGTAACCTCCGACTCCTGAGTTCAAGCGATCCTCTTGCCTCAGCCTCCTGAGTAGCTGGGACTATAGGTACCCACCACAACACCCAGCTAGTTTTCCTATTTTTAGTAAAGACAGGGTCTCACTTTGCTTAGGCTGGTCTTGAACTCCTGAGCTCAGGCGATCCACTTGCCTCAGCCTCCCTCCCAAAGTGCTAAGATTACAGGTGTGAGCCACCACACCTAACCATAATTTCATATTTTCATCATAGCTTTCTTTTCTTATTTAGCCATATATTTTTTTTATCTAAACATATTTATATTAGTGCTCTGAAGTCTGTTAAATCTGTCATTTTGGTCCTCTCACAGGCAGTTTCTATGGCCTGAGATAATCTTATTCTTGTGCATATTCCTGAATACTTTCCTGTGGGTTTTTTTTTTTTGCATATCTTTTTTTTATCTTAATTTAATAAATTAAACTTTTTTGCATATCTTTTTTATCTTAATTTAATTTATCTATCTTAATTTTTATTGAAAACCAGGCATTTTAAGTATTATAGAAACTCTAGATATCAGTTCCTCTATCTACTTTCTTCTTTCTTTTTTTTTTTTTTTTTTTTTTTGCAGTTTTTGGCTGGGGCCAGGTTTGAACCCACCACCTTCAGTATATGGGGCTAGTGCCCTACTCACTGAGCCACAGGTGCTACCTGTCTATCCACTTTCTTAAGTATGCTTTTATTTTTGCTTGCTTATTAGTTTAGTGAGTTTTCTATGCTGTGTTACTGAAGGCTATTTTTCCCATAGCACGTAACTTTGGAAGTCATCCCTCAGAGGACACCAAAACTTGGGCATACACATAGCTATCCTGGTATGACTGATTTTATCAGGGCTCTCTTTGACACTTTCACTGACGTCTCTGTTTGACTTTATGCCTTGATATATATCTGATATATCTGCAACCTTGCCTGAGGAACAACAGACACAGCATTCCCATTCCCAGTATCTCGTGATTCAGCCCCAATTACCTTCCCCTTCCCTTTATTTTTTATTATTTTTGTTGAGGCAGAATTTCACTTTGTCACCTTCAGTAGAGTGCTGTGGTGTCATAGCTCACAGCAACCTCAAACTCTTGGACTCAAGCAATTCTCTTGCCACAGTCTCCCTAGTAGCTAGGACTATAGGTGCCCGCCACAACACCCAGCTATTTTTTGGAAACCGGGGCTCGCAGTTGCTTGGGCTGGTCTCGAACCTATGAGCTCAGGCAATCCACCCACCTCAGCCTCCCAGAGTGCTAGGATTACAGGCATGAGCCACTGCGCTTGACCTTCCCCTTCCCTTTAAATTCACTAGACCTGAGGGATGGCATTCTTGCTTTGCTTTCCTTGGGATGCCATTCTCTTCTCTTTTTCTCCCCCCTCCCCGTCTTCCTTTCTCTCACTCCCTGCTCTATTCTCTCTCATCTCTTCCCCCTACGCTCTTCCCTTTCTCTAATACAAAATAAACTTACACTCTTATACCCTAATCTTGGCCTAGAGAAATTCTTTTCTTGCTCCACGAGCAGCACCCTACTGAGCATTTCTAAACCTATCAGTATGGTCAATGGAAAAGAAGCCAAACTCGGGCAGTGCCTATGGCTCAAAGAGGAGGGTGCCAGCCCCATATACTGGGGGTGGCACATTCAAGCCAAGCCCCAGCCAAAATAAACTGCAAAAAAAAAAAAAAAAGCCAAACTCTGAAATAATTTGAAGAATTTTATTCTCAGCCAAATTTGAGGACCATGGATCGGAGCCACGCCCAAGAAGCCTTGAGCAAGTGAACTCACTGTGGCTGGGTTACAGTCTGGCTTTCTACATTGCAGGAAGACAGCAATGACATGTAAAGTCATACATCAATACATAGAAAGCATACACTGGTTTCACCCAAAAAGGTAAGACATCTCTAAGCAGAGGGCTTACATATTAAGGCAGGTTTAAAGATCTTCTTTGCCACACCCACCTGAAGTAGAGCTTTCCTCAAGCCAAGCTGGGAGGGGTGAGGGAGAGAGGGGGTCATGGGTCAGCTGCCATGCTCTAAGTGTTCTGCGTTTTAGATTTTATTGAATAAATATTTCTTTATTTGCTGTATGTCCTTAGAAAACTTTCCTGAGTTTTGTTTGTTTTCCTTTTTATATTATGTTTGTTTCACTAGGGAGTACGTCTATGGAGCTCCCCATGATTCCATCCTCAAACTGGAGCTCTTAAATGACTTTATAAAGCTGAGGGTATGAATAATAATATAAGGCTTGCTCTCAGGAAGCAAATATTTACCAGTAGAAAGAAGGAAACACACATGTTACCACAACACAGATAAGAATTCAATACTTCAAACGGAAGAAATTTTTGTGGAAAGTCATTAGGAAAAAATAGGCCTGGTGTAGTGGCTTACGGCCTGTAATCCTAGCACTCTGGGAGGCTGAGGCAGGAGGATCCCTTGAGCTCAGGAGTTTGAGATCAGTCTGAGCCGGGGCAAGACTGCACGTCTACTAAAAATAGAAAAAAACAGCCAGGCTTTGTGGTGGGTGCTTGTAGTCCCAGCTGCTTGTGCCTGGGAGGCTGAGGCAAGAGGATCACTTGAGGCCAAGAGTTTGAGGTCACTATGAGCTGTGACACCAGGGTATTCAACCCAGGGGGCAAAAGAGTGAGACTCTGTCTCAAAAAAGAAAAAGGACGAGGAATCAGAAAAGGCTTTATAAAGGAGGTAGCATCTGAGGGTAGCTTAAAAGATAGGTGTTTATGAAAAGGGGAACTTTCAGGTAGAGGGTATAGTATCAATTCATTTATTTGTTCAGTGAATATTTTCTGAGCCCGCTTATGCCAGACACTGTATGTAGGTGCTAGGTATGCATCAGTGAAGAGCATAGACAAAAATCTCTACACTTAAATTCTGGTGGTGAGGGAGAACAACAAAAAAAAATACAATGTACAGAAAATGGTATGATGAAAGAAGTAAAGCAGGACAGATGGTGTGGAGAGGGCAGGGAAGACTAGAATTTGAAATAAGGTGGTCAAAAGCCTCATAGGAAATTTGAAACTTGAGGAGAGTTTTAAGACCATCCTGGAAGAAATCCAATCCATCCTATTTCTGGAACAGAGTGTTCCAGGCAGAACTAATGGGAAGTGCGAAGGCCTCTCGAGCCAGGAGCATAGCCAGCATGAGAGAGCAAAGAAACCAGTATGGCAGGAACTAGGGTGTGTGGGAAATATAATTCAACTTCAGAGAGGCCAGGAGAGGACCAGGGAATGTAAGTCTAAGAGAGTCTAAGCAAATGTTTATGGCAGAAAATTGTCCTGCATTTTATCAGGAAAGGGGACCATCCAATGCAATTTGTGACCCAGCATCTCTGAAGAGGATGAAGGACAGAGAACACTGGAAAAATGAACTAGAGCCAATTTCTAAAGGGCTTCAAATGACAGGCTAAGATCTTGTATTAATCTCAATGGGAAAGACAGCTTTCCCAGAGTCATAAGGATGTAGCATATGTCCCTTGTCCTCTTGCCTCATTGTTTTCTGAAGTAGGAAAGCGACCTATCAAGCACCAGAAGGGCTGGACACCGTGGCCCACACCTGTAATCCCAGCACTCTGGGAGGCCAAGGTGGGTGGAATGCCTGAGCTCACAGGTTCAAGACCAGCTTGAGGCAGAGCGAGACCCCATCTCTAAAAATAGCCGGGTGTTGTGGCAGGTACCTATATTCCCAGCTACTCAGGAGGCTGGGACAAGAGAATCACTTGAGCCCAAGTGTTTGAGGTTGCTGTGAGCTGTGACACCACAGCACTCTACCAAGGGTGACAAAGTGAGACTCTGTCTCAAAACGAATAGAATAGAATAGAATAATAAAAGCATCATGAGGTAGTCACAAGCCAAAGATAAGCATGGCCCTGGCTTTTCCCTTTTCCCTCTCTAGTCTGGATTGACTTCTTAGTGGAAAAGAGATCCCTGTCTAGTATTCTACAGCCTTATTTGACAAATTTGGTTCCCATGTTTTACTACATTGTCAAGAAATTTCTCCTTACAGCTCAGCTAAATCCCATTACATTTGGCTTATTCCCTAGAGAGGCAAGCCACTCTTCCATCAGCTTAGCTTTCTGAAGCGAGCAGGGAAAAAAGAGACTCAGATTGAATAATCTCTGTTGCCCTCAAAGAAAGGAAGTCAATATTTATTTATTTTTATAATCACCAAGAAACCTCTTGTCAAAGGAAAGTCAAATATCACCAAGCATCAGCACATTTACCAGAAAGGGCAAAGTCAGTTAGAAACAGTCTTCTAAATCAATTGATTGGAGCTTGGGCTTTTATCACTAAAAGAAGAAAATCCTCTGCATTATAATCAAAGAAAATCCCCATCATAGAACAAAAACAGCAGCAATCCAGAGCTTTAAAAAGTACCTGACTCTTAGGGAAATGGTTTTGCTACATAGGGAGCCAATACTGTCTCTATAAAGATGCTTTAAATTGTATTTGGAACTCAAATAGCAATGCTATAGGTTAAGGTTTCTGATTTTGACATGAGTACTTTTAAACCACTGAAAAGTTGGGGCCAATTTTATTTGATTTATTCATTTATTTATTGTGTGACAGAGTCTGACTTTATTGCCCTCAGTAGAGTGCTGTGCCGTCTTTGCTCACAGCAACCTCAGACTCCTAGGTTCAAGCGATTCTTTTGCCTCAGCCTCCCAAGTAGCTGGGACTACAGGCACATGCCACAATGCCCAGCTAGTTTTAGAGAGGGAGTCTTGCTCTAGTTCAGGCTGGTCTCTAACTTGTGAGCTCAGGTGATCTGCCAGCCTCAGCCTCCCAGAGTGCTGGGATTACAGGTGTGAGCCACCATGCCCAGCCTCAATTTTAAAGAAAAGAGCTCCATAAGGCAATTAATTATTACTGTGGGCTTCTAGATCAAAACGCTCACAGAAAGTTCTAGCAAACGAAACTGTCAGCTGTCATTTCAGCTCATTTTTGGCACACGAGAAACTGCTCTTTGCTAAGATGCCCTTGCAACATTGTGTGATTGTGTAGTACCTTCTAGATAGATCATCAGAGAAAATTTTAAGTATCCTTGTATCCTTAGTATCATTTTTTTTTGCCAAATACATGGTACTGCTGTCTTTTTTTTTTTTTGAGACAAAGTCTCAAGCTGTCGCCCTGGGTAGAGTGTGCCATGGCATTATAGCTCATAGCAACCTTCAACTTGGGCTCAAGAGATCCTCTTGCCTCAGTTTTTCTATTTTTAGTAGAGATGGGGTCTCGCTTTTGCTCAGGCTAGTCTCGAACTCGTGAGCTCAAGCACTCCACCTGCCTCGGCCTCCCAGAGTGCTAGGATTACAGCCATGGTCCACTGAGTCCAGCCTGTAGTGCTGCCTTGTTAGTATTTGAAAACAGGTATGTGCATGGTCACTTCTTCTAACTAGAATTCTGGATTAACCAGAACCATTATTTTCCTTAGCTGTACCTGATGGCTGTTATTTTAATGAAATAAGAATCATGTTTTACTAGAAAGCGTCACAGAACAAAAACAAACACCAGGGGTAAGCTTTATCACTTCATGTCATGGACAGATGGCCTTGTAATCTGCTCCAATTTTAAAGACAAATATATTTCAACAAAATTGCAAATCACCTCCTCTCTAAAAGTACCAACTTTGGGTAGTTTAATTTAGAAATTTAAAGTCTTGATAAGAACTGCCCTCAAAAGGCAGCTCCACACCCACCCCCCCCAATGTGTAACTTCACTTCTTAGAATATAAAGACAACATCTCAGGGATCTGGGTAACTGTTATTTACTTCCCATGAAGGTACTAAAGAAAACTCACACTTGTCAAAAACATCACTAATTAACTTTGAAAAAATAAAATCTTACTTTGTTGGACTTTCACTGCATGCTGGTTATTTTAGATCCTACATGTTGAAGCAAAGCAGCAAAGCTTCAGGCAGAACCTAGTAGGGTAAAAATCAGAAAATCTGAGAATTTTTTCCACTGTTGTTTTTAAAATCCTTGCTCTGCTATTCATCTGTTCCTTATTTGCTATCTCTTTTTTTCCTGTCTCTAAATTGCCTTGGGAGGAGGAGGTGACTGATGAATATTGTCACCTGACAAGTATATAGTGCAGAATAATTTTTAAAAAGTGCCTGCAAAGCATAAAGAATGCCTTGGAGATAAATACCAACTAGCTACTATTATAGTATCATTAATAAGCTAAAAATAATAATCAGACACATTTAGTGAAACTGCTGGGTTAACATAAAATATACTTCCATTGAACAAAGTGTAGGGTGGCACCTGTGGCTCAAAGGAGTAGGGCGCCGGCCCTATATACCAGAGGTGGCAGATTCAAACCCGGCCCCAGCCAGAAATTGCAAAAAACATAGAATAAAGTATGGATTTAGACCCTGATGTTTTTTCTTTATCTTCTTCTTAGTATTGCCGCTCTATCATGAATCACTGCAGGCATCCATTCTCAGGTCCTCTGAGTCAGTCTCCTTAGGTAACGTCCGGAACTAAATTTCTCTTTTCTTTGCTGTGGTCAGAAACTCCAGACACAACAGTGATCCTACAGATTTATTCCAAATCAACAAAACCATTACCACCTTTGAATCTTTCTTAATCTTTCAATTAGAAAGCATCAATTAGCACAGCTTTCTCTTTCACATGCCAAAACTTCAGAAAAGAATGCTAATACCTTTTCAGCAATTTAGAACCTCTGCCACTTTACATCATCTTTTACTTCTCTTGTCAGGATTATGGCATAAAATGTTATGCTTTAAATTATTTATCATGTCACTTTTCAGAGTCATCTCTTTTTTAGCTAAATTAAGAGATTAGGAGCATTGGAATAAAATAACCCATGGACTTTGAAACATACAGCAAGGTGAAATTATATTTAATGATACCTTTGATTTATATTTTAATTTGGATGCTCAGATAAAGTGGGATCATTAAACATATTTTAACTTTTTATAATAAATCAATGGTACCTTAATTATTATGTTATAAGGTAAGAACACATAAATTATTCATATATATCTATTGCAAATTGAATTTTAAAAAGCAGTTTTATTTTCCAGATTCTGGTCTCATCTTAGCTATAGTGGAAAATAGTCCATTTCACAGCCACTGCTAATATGACACAGTTGGCAGTCTTTACTCTGAATAGGCTTAGGAGTGAATGAAAAGAGAAATGTTAATGTCGTAGAATATAGATCAGATGAGAACATGCTTCTAGTGAAATCGAGCATTTCTGCAATGACAGAGTAAGAAATGAGTTCTCAAAAATGTTGCCTTTCCTTAAAAAAGAATTTAGGCATCCCAACTTGTTTTGAATTTGTTTTGGGGTTTTACTAATGTTACGGCTTTTGCTTAATTAACTCATTATTTGATGAGGCCTCACTAAGGAGCTGCCTCTCCCTCCCCGTGTGCTCCAGTTCTGCCCTGCACTTGGCTCTTATTCCTTTAAGGGCCCCAGTGAGCACAGAACCCCCAGTTAGGTATGAAGAGTGGACAAGGGTGAGGACTCGGAATCGGTGGTCGGAATGAAGCTGTGGATCTGGTTCCTTGAAAGATCCCACTTTTGTGTTTCTGGTCTTCTAGGCGAGGACAGAAATACAGTGATAGGACAAAGGACATATTTAACCGCTCTCTGGAATGCCAGTTGCCACTCCATGGAGCCCTTTCACTTGCATCATTACCCAGGTGGGGAGATCTTTACTAACATAGTCGATTTGATTCATTTCTACTTCCTTCTGATACCCAGCTTTCAGGAACTCACCCTGTCCTTGGCTGCCCAAGGGTTCCTACTTGGTCCCCTGGATCCATCTTTCTCACCAGCACCTCACACTTCCAACCTTTCCCGTTCTCCTCTAACTGTTCAATCTTGAACTTCCCTTTGCTTCAGCCTCTTTGATCTTTGCCCTTTATGTGCAAACTGAAAAGTGCTCCCATGACAAGTGCTCCGTGTCATGATGTGTGCTAGTAATACATTTGAATGTTAACAAACGCTTTTGTTTTATCCCTAAGAAGAGCCATGAATGTCTGGCTCTATGGCAAGCAGAGAAATCACACTGAGTGGGGAGCTGTGCCCCTTTAATCCCATCTTCCACGGCACTAGATTACCGAGAGGCACACATAGCATCACGTAAGGCATCAACAAATCAGCTAGCATGAACCTGAGCGCTTACCAAGAGAAACAAATTCTGAAAGATGTTGGTATTTGATAAATAAAGGGGAAAACGCATTGATTTAGTTGTATGGAAGACAATTAGAAAAGCTTTAAAACTTTCACTCATTTTAAGGTTTGGTGTGTCTATGGAGGGAGACATAATCTCAGTGTTTAGGACCTTTAAAGGTTTTAAGCCTACCCTGAGGCTAGGTGAGACAAGAGGGACTGTTCTAGCCTTTGCCACAACCTTTCCCCTTTGTAAGGCCAAGCACGGAGCTAGGATGCAGGTAGGGGAATGTGAGCTATAGCATGTGTGACTTTGGATAATCTAGCAGGCTGAGAAAGAATATCTCTAGCCTTTTTAAAATTCACAAATAATAATTGTATATATGTATGGAGTACAATAGGATGTTTTGATATGTGTTTACATTGTGCAATGATTAAATCAAGCTAATTAACATATCCATCACTTTCCATATTTATAATAGTTTCCAGCCCTTTAACTCTCATGAAAGGGAAGCCTTGCCTGTACCTTGCTTCTGGGGTATACACCAAAGCCTTAATGGCACACCTAAGAAGTATGTCCGACTGTGAAGGAGAAGCTTCTTCTGGTGACATGTCTAACTGTGACCCTTCCCCACAGGTGTCCTGAGCCTACTCTCCCTAAGTGCTCCCCTGAGCTCAAGAGTTAATTAGGTTTATACTTCTTCTTTCTATGATTCCTCCCTTGCTCTTTGCTCTCTCCCCAAATTATTAAGGCAAGAACTAATTTGGTAGACACATTTCTAGTAATTAATTCTGGGTAGGGCCATTTGCAAAAGTTACCTGAGCCTGGAAGTAAGATAGATTTGGGTTTGATCATAATAGCACCAATAATAATTGAGGTGTATGACTGTGAGCAAAATAAATAACTAGTTTCACTGTGCCTCAGTTCCTCATCTGTAAAATGGATATAACAATCATATTTACTTCATTAGAGAATGTTTTGAGAATTGTTCTCAGAATCAAATAACATATAAAAAGTACTTATCACAGTCTTTAGCTGATACTCAATAAATGTTAGTTCTTTTTTCCCTTGATGACAAATAAAAACTTGTATATTTGCATAGTGAACTTATGACCCAATACTATGTTTGGTTTGGTTTGGTTTGGTTTTTTTGTATGTTTGTTTGTTTTCAGGACAGAGTCTCACTCTATCACCATAAGTAGAGTGCCATGGCATCATTGTAGCTCACAGCAACCTCAAAGTCTTGGGCTCAAGTGATCCTCTTGCCTCAGTTTCCTGAGTAGCCGGGACTATACAGGTGTGCACCACTATGCCTGGCTAGTTTTTGTTTTTTTTTTATTTTTAGTAGAGAGGGTCTCATCCTTGCTCAGGCTAGTCTTTTTTTTTTTTTTTTTGGAGACAGAATTTTACTTGGTCACCCTTGGTAGATTGCCATGGCATCACAGCTCACAGAAACCTCCACCTATTGGGCTCAAGCAATTCTCTTGCCTCAGCCTCCCAAGTAGCTGGACTGCAGGTGCCTGCCACAATGCCTAGCTATTTTCTGGTTGTGGTTGTCATTGTTGTTTGGCAGGCCTGGGCTGGGTTCAAACCTGCCAGCTCCCGTATATCTGGCTGGTGCCCTAGCTGCTGAGCTGCAGGAACTGAGCCACAATTTTTTTTGAAGACTATTTTGTAGAGCAATTTTAAGTTTACAACAATATCAAGAGGAAGATATGTGTGTAGAAAGATGACTCATACACCCTCTGCTCCCCAACATGCTTAGCCTCTCTCATTATCAAGACACCCCATTCAAGTGTGACATTTGTTCCAAGTTTTTTTTTTGGTTTTTTTTTTAAGAGACAGAGTCTCACTTTGTCGCCCTCGGTAGAGTGCTGTGGCGTTACAGCTCACAGCAACCTCCACCTCTTGGGCCCAGGCAATTCTCTTGCCTCAGCCTCCCCAGTAGCTGGGACTACAGGCGCCCGCCACAACGCCCGGCTACTTTTTTGTTGTAGTTGTCGTTGTTGTTTAGCAGGCCGAGGCTGGGTTTGGAACCCACCAGCCCCAGTGTATGTGGTCGGCGCCCTACCCACTGAGCTACAGGCGCCATGCCAATAACTCATTTCTTTTTAGTACTGAATATTATTTCATCATCTGGATGTACCACAGTTTATCCATTTACCTTCAGAAGGACATCTTATTTGCTTTCAAGTTTTGGAAATTAAGAATATAGCTGCTATAAACATCAGTGCACAGGTTTTTGTGTATTTGTAATTTTCAGTTCCTTTGGGTAAATGCCAAGGAGCATAATTACTGAATTTTTCAGTAAGGCTATGTTTAGTATTATAAGAAACTGCCAAACTGTCTTGCAAAGTGGCTAAACCACTCTGCATTCCCACCATCAATGAGTGAGAATTTCTGTCACTATATGTTGTCGTCAGCATTTGATGTTGTCAGTGTTCTGGATTTGGGCCATTTTAAATGGTATGTAGCAGCATCTGATTATTGTTTTCATTTGCATTACCCTGATGATATATGATGTGGTTCATCTTTTCATGTGTTTATTTGCCATGTGTATATCTTCTTGATGGCATGTCTATTACGATCTTTGGCCCATGAGAGTTGCAATTTTAAAAAGGGTAGTCAAGATAGGTTCCACCAGTAAGGTATAATTTAACAAAAGACCCATAAAAGGAGATGGAAAGATCCACATGGATATGAGGAAAAAGCATCGCAGGTAGAGAAGACAGCAAAGGCAGAGGCTCTCAGGTGGGAGTGTGCCCGGTATATTCACAGAACAGCCAAAAGGGCAGTGAGCCCGAGATTGTGTTAGTGAGGAGGACACTAAGGGAAGCTCAGAGAAAGAAGGGGAGAAGTCAGATCAGAAGAACTTCGTAGGTCATGGTAAGAAGTTTGGCTGTTACTCTGAGTGACATGAGAAGCCATTGGAGAGTTTTTAAGTGGAGCAATGACATGCCCTGACATGCATTTTTAAAGCCTCTTGGTGGCTGTGTTGATACAGACAGTAAAAGGAGAAAGGACAGAAGCAGCAATCCAATCAGGAGATGGTGGTGGCTTAGACGAAAGTGGTAGCAGTGGAGATTGCGAGAAGTAGAGTGGCTATGATAGATGTACCCATGTCAAATGATGATGCATGCTCGGAAAAGTATGACATTAGCACAAGAGGGAAAGACGGTTGGGTTAGGTTAGGGGTAGGGTTGTCAGAGAAGTCTGATGCTCATAGAACACATTGCAGGAAAAGAGGGCAATATTGTGAAAAACACATAGAAAAGCTATTTGGGGAAGAAAATTTTTGAAGGGCTTTGTGATCCATCTAGGTCAGTTGTTGGCAACCCTATTTGTGGCCTGCATCCTGGAGACATTTCTAAAATGAAACAAATAAAAAACCACAAAACATCAATTCCCTGGATCCCACTTCAGATTGATTAAAACGGTATCTGTGAGGGTTGGGGCCTGGGTATTAGGAGTTTTTTTTTTTTTTTTCTTTGCTTCCCAAATAATCCTAAAGTACATCCAAGGTTGAGAATCACTGACCTAGATTCAGGTTTGGCCCTGTCATTCAACTTTAAAAAGAGCTCCAGATAAGGTGGCCCCTGGGAATACTAGCAGTTTAGTTGACCTTGATTATGTGATACATAACCTCAGAATGTTGCCACAATTCAGAGACTTCCAAATCCCCCTAAAAATGTTGGTACCCTTTCCCAGTTTGTTCCTTTCTTTCCAAATTAAATTTGCTTTCTCATAGCTATACAATTCTAAATCTGGATGAAAGCTACCCATGTTAACAATTTCTCCTGCTGCTGTACCCCTAAGCCATGTGTCAAGCCTATTTCCTCCAGGAAGATTTGGTCACTTAATGCACACCAGCAGAATGTCTCTCTACCCCATCTGCAAACATACACATTTAAAGCTTAAAATAAGCTGAGCATGGTGGTGTATGTCTACAATCCCAGATGCTCAGGAGGCTGAGATAGGAGGATCTCTTGAGCCCAGGAGTTTGAGGCTGTAGTGAGCTATGACTGGTGCCCTAGCCTCAGTGACAGACCTGAACCTCATCTCTTAAAAAGAAAAAAGAAAAAAAGCTTAACTATACCTCAGGTGCTGTACTAATATGAAAGCCGTTTTCAGCAGCAGTTCCTAATGCTGGTTACACATTAGAATTCCCAGGGAATCTTTAAAAAAAAAATCCCCAGGCTTGTACCTCATCCCAGACCCATGAAATCAGTTGATGTGGCTTAAACGTCACCATTTTTTAAAAAGATCACTGGGTTTCTCTAATGTGCAGACATAGTTGAGAAATACCATTCCATATCTTAGTCTGCTAGAGTTACTATAAAAAAATACCCAAGGAAACTGGGCACAGTGGCTCACGCCTGTAATCCAAGCATTCTGGGAGGCTTAGGAGGGAGTATTGCTTGAGCTCATAAGTTCAAGACCAGCCTGAGCAAGAGTGAGACCTCATCTCTACTAAAAATAGAAAAACTAGCCAGGCATGGTGGGGGGTGCTTATAGTCCCAGCTTACTTGGGTGGCTGAGGCAAGAAGTTTTCTTAAGCCTAAGTATTTAAGGTTGCTGGCCAGGCACAGTGGCTCACACCTATAATCCTAGCACTCTGGGAGGTGGAGTGGGTGAATCGCCTGAGCTCAGGAGTTCAAGAGCAGTCTGAGCGAGAGCAAGATCCTGTCTCTAAAAATACCAGGTGTTGTGGGATGCTCCTGTAGTCCCAGCTATTCGGGAGGTTGAGGCAAGAGGATTGCTTGAGCCCAAGAATTTTAGGTTGCTGTGAGCTATGATGCCCTGGCACTCTACCCAAGATGACAGAGTAAGACTCTGTTGCACAATAACAACAACAACAACAACAATAATAATAATAATAAAGTCAGATGAGAAAATGGTATTTTGGCCATCTCTGTGTTGGTTCACTGTGTCTATGAACCAGTCCTGTGTTATTTTCCTAGTTCCCAAATGCATAAGTTGGAATCATTACTTGGCAACTGACAGAATCTCCTCATTGGCTCCCTAACCTATAAAGCAGGGGCTATTATGTAAAGAAAGGCAAAACGAAATCCTGTGGAACTTCCCTCTCTAATTAAGATAGTAAACCAAAAGTAATGTAGTATTCTTGAAAGAAGCGCAGAGTAGTGACACCATCAAAGATCTGTGCACGGATTGTGATTCCTATCACAACCCATTTAAGAGGCTTAGTTTGCCTTTGCTGAAAAGTCAGGTCTTAGACACTAACAGTGAATTATCTTTACCTTAATCAATGAGAAACTCCAATTTGCAGTTGCAGTTCTAGATGTGGTCTCTTAAAGACTGGAGCAAATAGAAACAGTTCCCAGCACCTGGTGTGCAGTTATTAATCTGATAAATGTTTATCAATATGCAGAAAAGACCAGAAGAAATTTTCATTAACCTAACAGGAACTGCTCTTATATATTTAGTATTTTATTACAGGGACACATCAATTTTCTGTCATCATTTAGTACACAAAGACATTGATCATCCTAAAGGACGTCATACTTGTCTACATTATTGATAACATCATGCTGATGGGACATGGTCAATAGGAACCCCAGATATTTTTGTGGGCAAGAGATGAAACCCAAAACATCAGGTACCTGCTACATGAGAAAAATTATGGAGGCCCATTTGCCACAAATATTCTGAGGCATTTACCCTATCTAAGGAGAAAGACAAATTTCTACATCCCACAGTCCATACCACTATTAAAGAGGTAGAATTTTTAGAGACGTCTTTGGGATTTGGTGGCAACCTATACCACACTTGAATGAGCAGGCTTAGCCCATTTACCAAGTAGTTCATAATTCTACCAACTTTGAGTAAGATCCTGGTGCATTGAAAGGTTCTCTAGTATGGTCAGGCTACAGAGAAAGCAGTTCAGTCACTTGGGCCTTATGGCTAAAATAGCCAATGGAAACTTAAGAGTACCCAGAGTTATAAAAAAGATGGTGACTTCACACATTTTGTAATGCTGGATGAAACACATTCTTCTTAGTAAAGTATCACAAGAATGGGAAAGTAATTATCCAATATACTCAATACATTATGAAGCCAGTAGACAATCAAATCCCTGCCCACATAGGAGAAAAACTCATTTCAATTCAAGTTGGGGGTAGGGGTAATGAGCGAACGGATGGGGGTGGGGGTTGAGGTGCTCTCACTGAATGGACAAGGAGTGGGGGATGTTTGGAGAAAAAAAATATATAAAAATACTCAGTGTTTGGGCGGTGCCTGTGGCTCATCGAGCAGGGCGCCGGCCCCATATGCCGAAAGTGGCGGGTTCAAACCTGGCCTCGGCCGAACTGCAAAAAAACAGAAAAATAGCTGGGCGTTGAGGCGGGCACCTGTAGTCCCAGCTACTTGGGAGGCTGAGGCAAGAGAATCACCTAAGCCCAGGAGTTGGAGGTTGCTGTGAGCTGTGTGACATTCTACCAAGGGAGATAAAGTTAGACTCTGTCTCTACAAAAAAAAAAAAAAGAAAAAAAATACTCAGTGTTTAATAAAATGAAAACACTATATAACAAAAATTCCAGGATGTGATAACAGAACTATTTTGAGGGAAATTTATAGCCTTAAATACCTACACTAAAGAAGAAGCAAGACAAAAAAGTTATGAGATAAGGGTCTATCTTTAAAGAAGTTATTAAATAAAAAAAAAAAAGAAAGAAAAGACAAGACCCGGGTGGTGCCTGTGTCTCAAAGGAGTAGGACGCCGGCCCCATATACCAGAGGTGGTGGGTTCAAACCCAGCCCCGGCCAAAAACCGCCAAAAAAAAAAAAAAAAACCCAAGAGAATAAGTTCAAAGAAAGTAGAAGGAAAAAGATAATAAATATAAGACTGGAAATTAATGAAAAAGAAAACAAAGATACAAAGCAATAAGTCTTTGGAGAAAAGTAACAAAATAAACCTTTGGCAAGACTGATGAAGAGAAAAGGAATTCGAATAATGAATGAAGGAAAAGGAGAGCATAAGTACAAATAATGTTATTTTCAAACATAATAAGGTGATGTCATCAATTCTGAAAACCATCATTTTTTAAAACTCTGGGTAAATGAATGTACAAATCCCTGGAAGAATACAACTTCTAAGAATTTACTCAAAAAGAAATTAAGCCAGGTGCTATGGCTTGTACCTATACTTCCAGCTACTTGGAAGGCTGGGATGGGAGATTGCTCGAGCTCAGGAATTTGTGAACAGCCTGAGCAATACCGCAAGATTTGTCACTAAAAGAAATAAAGAAATAAGAAATTTTAAAATCTTAAATCATTCTATAATTATTTTAAAATTTGAAGGAGTGATTAAAATCTTCCTTCAAAGGAAACATTAGGTCAAGGCTGTTTATAGACAATCTTTATCAAGATTTCAAGAAAGTGGCTCAGTGCCTGTGGCTCAACAGGCTAGGGCACCAGCCACATACACCTGAGCTGGCGGGTTCGAATCCAGCCCAGGCCTGCCAAACAACAATGACGGGTGCAAACAAAAAATGGCCAGGCGTTGTGGCAGGCGCCTGTAGTCCCAGCTACTTGGGAGGCGGAAGCAAGAGACTCGCTTGAGCCCAGGAATTGGAGGTTGCTGTGAGCTGTGATGCCACAGCACTCTATACAGGGTGACAGCTTGAGGCTCTGTCTCAAAAAAAAAAAAAAGATTTCAAGAAAGAGAAAATCTTAAAAGAGGGGAACGCACTCAACCTATTCTACAAGCAAGTATACCTTGACAAGAAAGAGAAAATCTTAAAAGAGGGGAACGCACTCAACCTATTCTACAAAGCAAGTATACCTTGACACCAATACCTTGATTTCCAAAGAAATCAGGAGTAATAAACACTATGATTCTTTTTTTCTTTTCTTTTCTCTCTTTCTTTCTTTCTTTTTTTTTTTTTTTTAGACAGAGCCTCACTCCATCGCCCTGGGTAGAGTGCCATGGTGTCATCTTAGCTCATAGTAACCTCAAACTCTTGGGCTCAACCCATCCTTTTGCCTCAGCCTCCCAAGCAGCTGAGACTACAGTCATGTATCACCACATCTTGGCTAGTTTTTCTGTTTTTAGTAGAGATAGGGTCTCACTCTTGCTCAGACTGGTCTTGAACTCCTGAGCTCAGGCAATCTACTCCACCCCCAGAGTGCTAAGATAATAGATGTGAGCTTCCGCACATGGCCTAACATTATGATTCTTTTAACTTATAAATACAAATGCATAACTAAAAATATTAGCAAATTAATCACAACACTATTTGAAGAAGGCAATATACCATAACCAAATTGAATGTATTCCAAGTATGCAAAGATGGTTTACTATTAGAAAATCCAAAATTATACCTTACCATATTATAGGAAATCAAATAATCATTTGAATAGATCACAAAAGTCTTTAATCAAATTTGAATCCAAGCCAGGCATGGTAGTGAAGACTTATAATCCCAGCTACTTGGAAGGCTGAGGAAGGGGAACACTTGAGCCCAAGAGCTTGAGATTGCTGTGAGCCATGATGCCATAGCATTCTATTGAGGGCGCCAAAGTGAGACTCTGTCTCAAATATATATATATTTCAAATCCATTAATGATAAAAAGAGCATTGTTCTTAAATTTGAAATGAAAGGAAATATTTATCAAACCAATAAAAAGTGTCTTAAAATAATCAAAAGCTAGTATTATATTAAATGAGCAAACATTGGAAACATTCTCTTTAAAATCAGGAATGAGACAAGGAAATCCATTATTACTACTTTGGTTCAATATTGTACATGAAGTCCTTCCTATCCAGTGTAACAAGAGAATTAGAGATAAAAAGATTGGAGAGGAAGAAACAAAATTGTGACTATGTGCAGATTATATGTAGATGGTATGATAATTTATATACAAAACCCAAAGTGTATATCTTCTCATTATTAGAAACAAGAGTTTAGCAAAGTAGTGACATATAAGATTAATAAACAAGATTCATTTGCATTTCTATTCACCAACATCAATTCATTAAAAATATATTTAAAGAGAAAACACAGTTTACAATAGTATTAGAAACATTATTCCCAATGCAAGTATCTGGGAATAAATCTAATAAAAGATGCATAAGATATCTTCAGGGAAAATTATAAAGTGTTATTAAAATATATTTTTAAAGATGTAAATAAATGAAATATGCTCTATTATTGTGCAGGAAGACTTAATATCTTAAAGATGTTGGTTTCTCCCAAATTGACCTGAAAATAAAGTCAATGAAGTTTCAATTTATACCCTAATGGTGTTTTCATGTGGCTTGATGATGATAAATTTGTAAGACAAAAGGCTAATAAGTGCCAGAGAAGATGAAGAGAAGATGGAGAAAGTTTAGGGTATTTGCCTTGTCAGATAGTAGGAGTTATTATAAAGCTATGGTATTTAAAAAAGCATAGTTTTGATGCAGGGATAGATACAATAACCAATGAATGAGAATATAGGAGATAAGAGAAACAGACTCATCCTTGATATAAGACAGATGGCACATCTGCTCAGTAGGGACAGTAGGCACTACTGCCAGGTATAAGATGCTAAAAGGTTGATAATTTTTTAACTGATACATTGTAATTGTACATATTTATGGGGTACAATTTGATGTTTCATACATATCTATGTTGTATAATAATCCAATTAGGGTAGTTATTGTATTCATCACCTCAAGCATTTATCATTTCTTTGCACTGAGAACATTCAAAAGCTCCTTTCTTCTAGATTTGTAATATGCAATATTTTACTCTACTGTGCTATGCAATAGAACACTAGGATTTATTACTTCTAATTTTTACTTTGTACCCATTGGATAATCTCTCCCCTTCCCCTCCCCAGTCTCTGGTAACCACTCTTTACTCTCTGATTCTATGACATCATCTTCTTTTCTTTTAGATTTTACATCTGAGTGGGATCATGTGGTATTTGTCTTTCTGTATCTGGCTTATTTTACTTAATATGATGTTCTCCAGGTTCACCCATATTGCAAATGACAGGATTCCATTCTTTTCATTCCATTGGCTGAATAGTATTCTTTAATTTTTTTATTTTTTGAGACAGAATCTCACCTGGTCACCTTGGTAGATACTGTGGCATCTAACCTCACAGCAACCTCAAACTCTTGCGCTCAAGCGATTCTCTTGCCTCAGCCTTCCAGTAGCTGGGACTACAGGCGCCTGCCACAACACCGGGCTATTTTTAGAGATGGAGTCTCATTCTGGCTCAGGCTGGTCTTGAACCATTGAGCTCAGGCAATCCACTGGCATTGGCCTTCCAGAGGGCTAGGATTACAGGCGTGAGCCACCACAACCAGCCTGTACCACATATTCTTTATCCACTCATCTATTGTTGGACATAGGCTGATTCGTATTTCAGCTAATATAAATAGTGCTGCAATAAACAAGAGAGTACAGATATCTCTTCAACATACTTTTCCTTGGGTTACATGTCCAGTAGTGAGATTGCTGGATTATGCATATAGTAGTTATAGTTTTAATTTTTTGAGATACCTCCATACGGTTTTCCATATGCCTTTACTAGTTTACAATCTTACTAACAGTGTGTAAGTATTCTGTTTTCTCTATACCCTTAGCAAAATTATTTTCTTTTGTCTTTTTGATAGTACCCATTCTAAATGGAGTGGTGTGGTATCTCATTGTGGTTTTGATTTGCATTTCCCTATTGATTACTTATGTTGAGCATTTTTCCATGCATCTATTGGTTTTTGTATGCCTTCTTTTGAGAGATGTCTATTAAGATCTTTTGCCCAGGCAGGGCATGGTGGCTCAGACCTGTAATTCTAGCATTCTGTGAGTCCTAGGTGGTTGGATCACTTGACCTCATGAGTTCAAGACTAGCCTTAGCAAAAGTGAGACCCCCATCTCTACTAAAATAGAAAAACTGAGGCAAGAGGATTATTTGAGCCCAAGAGTTGGAGGTTTCTGTGAGCTATGATGCCACCACACTCTACCCAGGGCAGTAGCTTGAGACTCTGTCTCTAAAGAAAATAAAAATAAAAAAGATCTTTTGCCCATTTAAAAAAGTTTATTATTATTTATTTAATTTCAGAATATTAAGGGATTACAAGAGTTTTTGTTACAAGGATGACTTGTATAATGCTGCAGTCAGGGCTTTTTAGTGTTCTCATCACTAGAATAGTGTACATTGTAATCAATAGGTAAATGTTTACCCCTCACAACCCCCACACCCTTCCCTGTTCTTAATTTCCAATGTCCTTTACACCACTTTAAGTTGTTTTGTTTTCTTATAAGTTCTTTATATATTCTGGACATTAACACTTTGTCAGACGTATAGTTTGAAAATATTTTCTCCTATTTTGTAGGTTGTGTCTTCACTCTGTTTATTGTTTCCTATGTTGTATAAAAGATTTTTAGTTTGATGTAATCCAATTTGTTTATTTTTATTATTATTACCTGTACTTTTGAAGTATTATTTTTAAAATTTTTGCACAAAGAGAAGGAGCAAGATGGCGGCCGAGTAACAGCCTCTTTGCAACTGGGCGCAGTGAGATTGGAGAGAGAAAACTCGAGGCATCTCTAGCTTGGAGGATCTGCCCAGAAATATCCCTTTGGGGACACAGGAAGACAGTGAGAGACTTCTGAACCCGAGGAGGAGGACAAAAGCAGTGAGAATTGGCAAGTGGTTGTGATCTATCTGAGGCTGCTGCAGCTGTAACTACAACAGCAGCAAGATTGCAGACATGGAAGACCCTGCCTATGGGTTGTTTTGTTTTCCTGGACTTGGGCACTTAGTTAAATTACCTTGGGAGAACTTGGGTGAGAGTGTGGGTGTCCTTAAGCATTGTCCAGAGTCCGGGACAGAACCACTGGACCAGAACAGAACTAACATTGTTCGGCTGTGGGACATGGTTGTGGGAGAGCTGGGCCATGTGTGCAGCCATTGTTGTGGGAGAGTTGCCCTGTAAGCTCTGCCCTCAGGGTTGCAGAGTGAGGCCCAAGTTGGGAGACCTTGGGCAAGCAATCTAGTGACTGTGAGATAACTCAGGTAGTTACAGAGGCAGAAAAAAAAAGAGAGAAAGCAGAATATTCACTGACAGAATTATGGGACTTTATAAAATGTTCAAACATATGAGTCATAGGGTATCCCAGAAGGGGAAAAAGAATGCCCCAGAGAATATTATAAATGAAAATTTCTCAAATATCACCAAAGATTATGACACACTCCTTTCAGTGGGATATTAGACCCCAGGTCACCTCCACTTAAATAGAGCTTCTCTAAGACACACTGTGATGAACCTGTCTAAAGTCAAGACAAAAGAAAAGATTTTGCAAGCTTCCCGGAGTAAGCACTGAATGACCTATAAGAGAAAATCCATCAAGGTGACTGCAGACTTTTCTAATGAAACTTTTCAAGCCAGAAGACAATGGTCACCTACCTTCAATGTACTTAAACAAAACAATTTGCAGCCCAGAATTCTATATCCTGCTAAGCTAGGTTTTAAAATTGACAGAGAAATCAAATCCTTTACTGATGTGCAAACATTGAAGAAATTTGCCACAAGACCAGCTCTACAGGAAATATTTCAACCTATTCTACACACTGACACTGTACTGGTGGTCCATTGTAACCACAATGATGCAAAAGATAAAACTAAGCCATGAACTTTCACAAAATAAGATGACTAGAACACCAGCACACATATCAATTATCTCAATAAATATTAATGTCTTGAATTCTCCACTGAAGAGGCATGGATTGGCTATTTGGATTAAAAACCAAAGGCTCTGCCTCTGTGGCTCAAGTGGCTAAGGCACCAACCACATACACCTGAGCTGATGGATTTGAATCCAGCCTGGACCTGCCAAACAATGATGATGGCTGCAACCAAAAAATGCCAGGCATTGTGGCAGGTGCCTGTAGTCCCAGCTACTTGGGAGGCAGAGGCAGGAGAATCACTTGAGCCCAGAAGTTATAGGTTGCTGTGAGCTGTGATGCCATGGGACTCTACCCAGGGTGACAGCTGGAGGCTCTGTCTCAAAAAAACAAAAAACAAAAGCAAACAAACAAAAAAACAAGCCATCCATTTTTTTGTCTGCAGGAAATACCTAGACTCA
>CAUYON010028497.1:0-22744 GCA_963573935.1 Arctocebus calabarensis
TTTTTTCTAGATACGGTACCATCTGAGATAAAGTTGAACACTATATATGTACAATATGTGTACACAATTTTTTCTTGATTAAAAAATGTTCTGTGATTTTTTTTTAAAGTTTCTTCAGGAAAATGTGTTTAATTTTATATTCATGAAAAGAGTGGAATTGACACATTAAAAAAAATCAGTATACCTAAATGAGGCAACAAACAGCTGAAAGGAAGGGAATCACCTTTCACAGGTACGAGATACTATAATGTAAAAGACGTTCTTGATCTACATTTAGCCAAGAGAGCTTTAGTCACGGAATACTTTTAAAGCATCATTGAAAATTTAAAACATTATTTCCTTCCAAAGTTCACTGAAAAAGAAACTATTCTTCACTAATGTTAAAAATGTAAGTTCGGAATCGGTACCACAACTTGGACATATTTACAGTTAGAAAAACTCTCTCCTTGATTGCTAATTTAGTCAGTGAGTTGACGGGAGTTGTTGATTTTGCTTGTAATGAGGGAAGAACGTTCTGGTCAATGGCTTGAGAAAAAAAATATGATTTAAGGACTAAGTTAACTTTTAACTCTAATGAAATGGAACAATGCTCCTGAAACAAGAAGAAAGTGCCGGGGGAGATACTAAGGCTTTCAACGAAATCTATTACGCTCTCCATCAGTTTATATCCACAGGCACATTTTTCAGAAACGGTGTTCATTATCCCTTCTGAGCATAATAGTTTAGGGTGAGCAAAGCTTGTGGCTCTAACGGTCCAGGTTTGTCCGCCTTAGTTTTCTCTACCTTGTTCACTAGGCCTAGTGATCATCCACCAAGTACTGCAGATGCTCACACAGATCACAGTTCTCTCTCTGCCCCCACACAAGGCACTCACACACCCCACACATGGACTTTTTCTTTCTCTTTCTCCCTCATTCCAACCTCTATGATTGTAGAAAAAATTGTTGCAAGAATTTCACGCATTTGCCTCATTTAGATAACTCGGGGTTATCTAAAGTTTTAGGGTCCCTTTCAGTGCCTCATTTTGTTGATTCACAAAAGCCCTGGACATTAATCTTTCTTTCCAGTTCAACTTTATAACTTTTTTTTTTTTTTTACTACTTCAGGGGTTCCTGTTCTTTCAATATTGATTGTAGAGTAGAATACTAGAAAATTATCATGATGATATAACATTTTCAATATTTTCACTTTTATACTTTGTTTTGTTTTTTGAGACAGAGTCTCACTTTGTCACCCTCAGTAGAGTGCTGTGGCATCACAGCTCACAGCAACCTCCAACTCTTGGGCTTAAGCGATTCTCTTGCCTTAGCCTCCCAAGTAGCTGGGACTACAGGTGCCCACCACAAGGCCCAGCTTCACTTTTATACTTTTATCCTTTTTATTGAATGAGATTCCTAATTAATATATTTTCAGGTATTATGGTAGACAAGTCAGAAATGCATGATATAATGGAAGTAATTTATATCTTAAGAAATGTCTTCTATTTTAATTAGTCATTCATCTACCTAGCTTCACATAAAAGAGTGAGAAGTAATGGAAAGCTTGGGAGTGCATTGAGTTTCCTGTAATGGCAATCCATCTACGGAAAACAGCTATGTAAGTTGGGAGATTTTACAGACCAGAGAATATACTGGAAATCTATGGGAAATTATAGTGCTGAAAGGCCAAAATGTTGCTCAGCATTTGGGACTATATTGCCCCTAATGTATGTGTACATTCCAGAAAAGCACCTATTGGTTTAAGGAGAAAGGAATAAACACTGCCTACCAAACAAAAATTAGAGTGGAAGGCTATTCAGGGAGAGACCTGAAAAATCCCGAGTAAATTGGGCAGAGTCCCCAGATGAATACATTATAGGATTTAAAAAGAGACACAAATAGAACCCCTCTAGATAACTAGAGTATAACTTTGCATTATCTTATTTCTAAGATTAGATTTATTTGATCCAAATGGCTAGTGTCTCCAGCCATCTGTCAGAAGCAAATACAATTTTTTTCTGGAGTAACATAACATTATACTTAGTTTCTAGCTTTTTAAATTGTCCTACATTTAAAAAATGTGATGTCCACCACTTAAACAAAATCTATCAGGCTTACGAGGATAACATGTGCAGCCAGAATTCAAGAAAACGCAAAACTCATCAATATCTTGGGGCAAAGGATGTCACAGTGAATCCTCAAAATAGCTATGCTGAAGATGCTAATAGAAATAAAAGGAAAAGCCTTGCTACAGAATGGGAAATTGTTAAAAAATATATATAAATTCTTACCTTACTAAAAAGGAAAAGCCTTGCTACAGAATGGGAAATTATTTAAAAAAATACAAATTCTAGGGTTGAAAAAAATAATAATTAAGAACTCAAGAGGGTTAAAAGTTGTCATACATGGGGCGACTCCTGTGGCTCAGTGAGTAGGGTGCCGGCCCCATGTACCGAGGGTGGTGAGTTCAAACCCAGCCCCGGCCCAACTGCAAAAAAAAAAGTTTTCATACAGATAAAGAGGGACTTGAGAAATAGGTGATCAGAAAGTATTGGCACTAAAGCCCAGAGAAACAAAATGGTAAAATGGTAAAAACAATGTGTAGTAAGCAGCACAAGAGACATAGGTATATATAATAGCATTTAAAAAATCCTCTGTATATATGATTGGAATGCTGGAATATGACTTTGAATATGAGAAAGAGAGAGAAGGGTAAAAGAGGAGGAGTAGCAGAACGAAAGGAAGGGAAGGGCGAGGGGAGGAGATAAAGGGGGAAAGAGAAAAGAAGGCATGAAAACAAGAAAGAAGTCATGTTTGAAGATACAATGACAGAATATTTTCAGAAGGATGAACCATGTCAAGCTACAAATTCAAAAAGTTCTGTGAATCTGAAACACATTAAATATATGTTTTGGCTCCTGAGAGATAGAAAGAAGGGTGCAGACAATTTATTGGGTAAGTTATTTAGGGTCCTATGAATTGTACTATTGTACTTCGCATAAGGAGAACTCAGGAAAGGGTCTGGGTAACACAACGGTAGGAGTGATAAACCTCAGCAACAAACTTACTATGGTAGCTCATCTACTTCAACAATAGTGAACGTACTCTAAAATTATTTCTTCTAATTTACAAATGAGACAGTAAGATGGAGACAGTTTAGTTCAAGTTCACATAGTCGTAACAGGTGAACTGCTGGAACTGCAGTTTATGTTTGCTTGCTACAAGAACCCCGACTTTTATCCTTCCAGTTTTATAATAGCTCAATCATATTGACATATTAATTTCTTTCTAGTCCAAAGTTATAGTTGTCAAGGTTTATCACCTCACAAATACCGTTACTTGTTCCTATAAACACTGTAGTTTATTTCTATTCATTCATCCACATATTCATTAACTCACAAATTATTTATTCGGTTCCTTCCATGGACCACACATTTTCATAAGCATAGAGTTACACAGAACCTTGAAGAGTTGGAGAATTTTCTCTGCTGGTTGGTAACAAGTTGACCTGACATAGTTTCATGATGCTGACGGAGAAGACTTCTGTGTCAAAGATGAGGGAATTTATTTCACAGCAAACAGCGTGATCTGCATGGTGGAACTAGTTTCACTTTCTTCTGGGAGCATATAGGGAATGGCTAAGGGGGATACTGTGCGCACAGTGGGTCTGCAGCACTGCTAAGAGACCTCGGGTTTAAGAAACCCCATCTTTCATAATGGTAGCATACAAACACGCTCAACTGGGTCCCAGAGTGGGATGTTATGTTTATTTTATGGGAAAGACAAGAAAGCTGCCCTCTGTTCTAAAAGGTAGGACTACCCATGATTCCTTTCTAGAGTGTTTGCTGTATAAACATTCTTGAAAAGAGTGTGTAGAAAAAGGCTACATATAAGAGTCTCTGCTTGTACAATGTACAAAAATGAAATTGGCCCATAAAGAACTCTCAGTAAAGAGCAAACAGACAAAAAATTTTAGTGATAATTATGGTTTTTTTTTTTTTTTTTTTTTTTGCAGTTTCTGGTTGGGGCTGGGTTTGAACCTGCCACCTCTGGCATATGGGGCTGGCACGCTACTCCTTTGAGCCACAGGCACCGCCTGATAATTATGTTTTAGAAAAGAAAACAGTAAATATAACCAACTGTATTCTAAAAGAGGTTTTTAGTTCATTAAAGATGATCAATGACATAGATAACAATAGAATGAGCAAAAGAGGTTGGAATGATTGGGGAATGCAATTTAAGTTTGGATTGGCCAAGGCAAGCAAGAAGAAATAGTAATATGAAAAAGAATTAAAAGGAAGACTTTCCTGAATATTGCATTATTCACTTACTTTAGCCTAACTTTAGCTATGGGGAAAAAGGAACACCCTTAAAATAAAACATATTCCTAATTTTATCTGTTGTAGATTGAAGCCTCATGGGAGAATGGTAAGAAAAATGTAGAGGGGAAAGCCTGTCCCCCAACTGTATTTCATATACGGCATTTATCAGGGACAAGTGTCTGTATATGTGTATGTGTATATGAGGTTTGATTAAGGCTCCAACATGCTCCTCTGGAAAAGCAATTTTAAACCCCCAAAGAGCTTTGGCCCTATTATAATCCTTTGGGTACCCATTTTATTGTAAATGAGAAACCAGTTTATCTCAAGAGAAGCAAACAAACAAGACTTCATCTTACCTCCCCAGAGGTTCAAGTTCACTTTACAAGTCAATACCCTTGAGGTTAAAGAGCTTCCAGCCGTGGTAGTGTACGTTTTCCTGGCATGTGATATGTTTTCTGGTCATTACCCAAGTGCTCTCCACCTCACAGTTAATTCATCCAAACTGGGTTGTGTCCTCTGGGACTAAATTGGAGAAGTTGAGCCTACTTCTGGCTGCAGGAAATGATATTTTGTGTATTTTGAGAGAACAGGAAAATGATGGTTGGGATATTGTAAAATTCTGCAAGCTCTTGAGAACAATATACTCCACATAAGGTAGGATAATAAAAAATACAACAGAAGATTTTTTTTACACTGATCTGCCAAAGCAAGCTCAGAAACATAATATCTTTATAGAAAATTGATATTGCCATGTAACTGGATATTTATATATATGGCACATATAAATATCTGAATTAGGTTTAAAGATTTTGTGGAAATTAATATACTACATATAATTTACTAAAATAATTTTTTTTCTGCTGACTAAGTACCTGGAAGATTACTTGCTTGACAGAGTGTGTAAGAAATATAGTCGTGGGTATAGAATCGCTCCCTTTTGATCACTTATTTTTCAAACTAAAGTTATATTTATGGCCATAAGTTTTACAAACAGTATAGATTTTGTAGTTGCTAACCCCTAAAATGATTGCCTAATGGTAAAATACTTCTGAACTGTAAATTTGGCCTTCCGTGCTGTCAAAAGTTGCAGCAATATTTTCTTATATCTACAAATATATTTACACTTCTTTCTAATAATGCAAATAACATAGAAATGTAAAAACATAAATTTTGTCTTCAAAGCATGAACAGCAGCACATGATTGTGGTTATGCTTTTGTATATAAATATATGTAAAATATATTTGCCTTCCTGCTAATTTAATTTAATGATGTTACTCTTTCTGAAGCTAATTCCCATCAATTGCATAGTCATCTACTACAGTAGAATATAAGCTTTTAAGGACAAAGTATGGAAAATCAAATTAACCTACTATGTAAAGAATAGTAGTTTTCAAATCTTTGATTTATTTTTGCAGTATATCATACTTAAACAAACTCTGCAATCTACTGAAATATAGTAAGCATTCATACATTTAAGAAATTGGAGGAGGGGCTCAGCGCCTCTAGCTCAGCAGTTAGGGCGCCAGCCACATTCACCAGAACTGGCGGGTCGAATCCAGGCTGGGCCTGCCACACAACAATGACAACTACAACCAAAAAAAGAGCTGGGAGTTGTGGCAGTGCCTGTAGTCCCAGCTACGTGGGAGGCTAAGGCAGGAGAATCACTTAAGCCCAAGAGTTTGAGGTTGTTGTGAACTGTGACACCATGGTACTCTACCTGGGGTGATATCTTGAGACTGTCTCAAAAAAAAAAAAGAAAAAAGAAAATAAAATGAATTGGAGGAGGATACAATATTGGTGAAGACATAATATATTTAAGATGTTAAAAGATAAATATATTTCAAGAATTATATTTTAAGACAATGTATGACTACTGAAGAAAATACTGAATTGTTCTGTTATGATAAGCCTGTAATATATAAGCAAACAGAACTCATCTGGACTTTGTACAACATCCATCCCAAGAGAGCAACACCCGAAAAGAGAACTCACAACTTATAACTATCTTTGCTTTCTATCTGAAGAATATTTACCAAGGCTGCAGCAATCTGGAATAAAATGAATGCTACAAATTTTATCCAGTGAATTTACTGAACCACCGAGATAATCATATGATTCTTTTTTTACCATTTCCATAATGAATTGCATTGATTGATTTTTTTAGTGTTCAACATCCTTATGTTTCAGAAACAAACCTAACATGTTTATGAGGTATCATCTTTTTGATTTATCCTTCCTGAATTTGATTTAGTAATACTTTGTGAGAATTCACATCTCTTTTATGAATGGCATTCTTCTTTCTTATAATTTCTTGTATGTTTTTTGCCTCGTGACAAAAATGTTGTAGTGTTTTCTCTTTTTCTATCCTCTAGATTATTTTATGCAAGATTGATGTTATATTTCTCCTTAATAACTTGAGATGTACTGATGAATCTTTCTGAGCCTGAAGATATTGATTATGATAAATATTTAATCAAAGATTCAATTGCTATAGTAAATATTTATATTTTATAATTCCTGCATAGTTTTTTTTATAGGCTTGGCATTTCTAGACATTGAACTATTTCATCCAACTTAAAATGTCTGTAAAAATATAAAGGTAAAATACATTCCATATCTTTATAACTTCATTCACTAATAGATATGATAAATTAAATTCATATTTGTAAATTACTAATTATAGGGTAAAATATGATAAAGCTTAACTATTTTTACTTTTTTAATGTCCCATGTGAATTTCAAGTGACTATTTAAAACAATACCTGTTCCTTTGCTGAGATTATTTGTATTGAGTCTTAATTCCAAAAGTTGATATATATTCAAAGAAAATGTTCTTTATAGCAAGAATTTTAAATTATACTCTGGAAAATATTTTTGTCTTATTCATAAAACTAATTATACTAGCTGTTGAGTAAATAGTAAAGCATTTCCAGAAACATAATCCATAGAATTAGATAAATTATTTAAGGTTAGTTCCTAATTAGGCTTAAAACTATTAATAATTAATAATTCCCTAAACTCACTGCAAAAGTGCTTTATTCTTTTGAAAGAGCTGTCTTTCTATTTCTGTATTATATGCTCTCATCAGCTCTCTGAGGTAACTTGGGAAAATGTTACCCTCATTTACTGGCTAAGAAAATGGAATTTGGGGATGTGTACAGACATCGTTCAATATAAGAGTAATCCTGGAAGAACGATACTCTGATCTCTGGGTAGCTTCATCCATCCGAGGATTGAGATGGAATCAATGTAAAAACCCAACACTTTACTCTGTACACCCTTATTTTTCTCTCTCCTTACAACCTGTAAGTGTAAAGCCAACCTATTAATGAATGTAGTATAATTACATTCATTAATGTGAACCAAAGAAATGAATGAATCAAAATAAAATAAAGTAAGAACAAAAATCTAAGTATCATGACAGAGTTGCTACTGGGACAGAATTTGTGAATTGTTCAGGGAGAAAAAAAGGGATGCTCTGTATTGAAAAAATAAGGGACTCTCTGATCAACAGTTTGGTTAAAAAAGTAGGAATGAAGAAAGGAAGGAGGGGGGGTGGAGGGAGAGAGAGGGAAGGAAAGAGGGAAGGAGAAAAGGAAGGAAAGAGGGAAAGAAATAGAGACGCCCAGAAAGGGAATGAAAACTCACAGCATTTTCCCAGTGGAAAAAAATTAGTATTAATTACCCCTTTTGAAATTATATGTTTAATATGTACATAAATATATATTCATATATTCATATGAAATCTTTTCTTCTGTTTCTTTGAAGGGCCTTGACTACTATGGCTACTATGGTTTTACTTTTTAATGTTTTTGTTCTTCTATGAATTAAGAACACTGGTCGATTTTGGCTTGCCATTGGCAGCACGCTGAGTCCACTTAAGTGTGTTAGATCAAATATAATTTCCGGCCATATAAACCTGAAGTTTACATGTACCTATGATAATTATGGGGGGGGTTGCAGTTTTTGGACGGGGCTGGGTTTGTATGAGGCTGGTGCCCTCCTCCTTTGAGCCCCTCAGGTGCTGCCTGATAATTATGCTTTATAGAAAGAGATGTTGGTGGCTCAAGAGGCTAAGGTGCCAGCCACATACACCTGAGCTGGTGGGTTTGAATCCAGCCTGGGCCCGCCAAACAACAATGGCTGCAACCAAAAAATGGCCAGCGTTGTGGCAGGCACCTGTAGTCCCAGCTACTTGGGAGGTGGAGGCAGGAGAATCACTTAAGCCCAAGAGTTTGAGGTTGATGTGAGCTGTGACTTCACAGCACTCTACCCAGGCAATGGCTTGAGGCGCTGTCTAAAAAAAAAAAAAAAAAGAAAGAAAGAAAGAAAAGCGAAGAAAGAGAGGTTGACATTTATAGTCTGACTGGACAGCTCCCAGGCAGACCTAGAGAGACAAAAAGCGCTGATCGTGAGGGGTGGGAGTGTTGCTCCTACGACAGTTACGGATCACAAAGTGAATAGTCAACCACCTGCCATTCTGGGTTTGTGTCTTCAGAGCTCGAGTCCAGTGTAAACACCTCTGAGATACCAGAACCCTCTTGGTGTACTAATGAAATCAGTGTGCTGACCCAGCAAACAAAGGGCCAGATCTAAAGCTTAATAAATTAATCAAGAAATTGAATTTAACCCCTTGAGGCCTCTTGGTGATATTCTTGTGTGCATTCACTAAAGAGAACATGCAGGGGGATCAATGTTCCTTTTTTTGTTTCCAAACATGAATAGGAAGTTTTTTTCCTTTCTTTTCAAATATCTATAAATAGAGGTAGAATGCAAAGGAAAAGAGAGAGTAAAAGAAAGCAGGTCATTTAATGGTATAGATAATCTAATTTTTAATTTGTTTAATTAAAAGAAATTAAATTACCTCTGAAGGCTGATCTTTCATTTAGCCTACAATACAGTAATTAGCACTAGAATATAAAATCCTCAAGGACCGTAATAGTAAATAATTCAACTTTGTATCCCTGGAGCCAAGCGAAATATCTGCCACATGGTAGATGCATAATAAAAATCGTTGAAGGGAAGAATATTTAATGTAACTATTAATGAACCATTCACTATAATTAATTCTGTAGTAAACTGTTCTTTAAGATAATGAAGATGCTTGACAAACAAACTGCTTAGTGATAAACTAATAGATTGATAACTTTATCAATCTCAAATGCAGTTTTAAATTGCTAAAGGAAAATTTTATTTATGACTTATCTTGGACATGGTGCAGTGATGAAGAGACAGAAACATTAGATATGTTGTGGGCTCCTGCTCTCGCGGAGTCTCTTTTTCTTATTACTTTTTAATGATTTTTTGTGGTTTAAAAGGAGTGACACTTTTTCTTCCTCTGAATTTGTAATCAAATTGAGAATATAGCAGGCATCTGTTAGAAACCAAAGGAATCCTGTTTGCAGTGATGGTTGGATTCATGAAGACGACGATCCGGGTGTATGTTCTTCTTTCCATTCTCTCATCAAAAACCAGAATTATGTGGTGGAGAATTGGATCTAAGATTGGAGATCATCTCCCAGTATTATAATTTATTTTTTCCAATAATAAAATATCTGGATTTATCTGGGTAAATGGACGTCAAGAATAAAATACATAAAGAGAGAATGTGCTATACTTTATTTTTCTAATCAAACACCACTAGGCAACAATGTGCTATCTTGGGGTTTCAGAGAGGGGAACAGCGAGGAGTCGAGGTCTCTGAGTAAGCAATGCTGCAGTATTACCATGTGAAATAAAGACGTGAAATAAGAAATCATCTTCTAAAATCACTGCTACCTTATTACATTTGGATCAATATCTAAGGATAGAGTCAAGGAAGGTTAGACAGAAGAACTGAATGACATAGGAAGAGGAGTTTGAATTAAAATCAATTGAGTTGTTAATAAAAGTGAAAATATATTAGAATCTCAGTTAAGTTGACCACCCGAGCGACTGTAACAAACTGGCCAGTATATGGAAGTGGTCAATTAAGGAGCCAGGACTTCTGTATGGACACATTTCAGTCTATGAAAATGAGGTCAACGTACGGAAGAGTCACCGCAAGGAAGGGTCCCCTGTGGAAGTTCTACAGTATATTTACATATGCAGTAAGTTTTATGAATTACTTGGTCTAGTGGAAAGGAGAGACACATTCCCAAGCAATTTAAGTAAAAATTATATTACCAACAATCTTACGATTAAAATCAATTACTATTTCAAATAAAATGAAAGAATGATAAACCCTCAGTAAAGGTAAAGTATTGACATTTTCAGTCATACTTTGTTTCTCCAGCACTGTCTCTGACATGTAACTGATGCTCAGTAAATGTAAATCAATTATTATGATTTTAAAATATCTTCTCTTCATTTTCTGTATGTACTATATATTTTCTGAAACTTGTGCTTTTTTCATATATATGAAATAATTAACATTATTTAAAAATGAAAAACCAAAAGAAAACGTTATAAAATCTCCCTGGTGGGTTCTGGGAAGGATTCTCGGATACAAGACGGAATTCACAGAGAGAAAATGGAGTATGAACTTCCAGTTTGGTACCATGTTGAGAAGGAAGTGAGAGTCATGAGTAATACCGCAATTCAAATGTTTATGTGTAGCCATGGCTTATAGGCAGGAGCAGACTGTTCTGAATGATTTTTGATCAAGTTTTGTTTTATGGCAATTAAAAAATACCCCTGACCTAGGATTAATGAGTAATTTCTTTCCTCTTAAAAAAGATGGAATTAATATTCTTTGATTATCAAGCAAGATCATCTGGTATCCTAGGGGGAAGCTAAAATTTTATATATATAGATACTTATAAAGTATTTAAACCTTACATAGATTCCATAGGATTCCTTACACATTCCATGGAAGTGTTTTTGTGTATTCTGCTTTGTTATCCTACAATGCTGCTACATACACAAAAGGAAAAAGGAATCTGCCTGTTTGCAAGTGCGTGAAATGATAGAATTATGATTAGGTGTGCTCCTTGTAGGAAGCACTACTGTCCTGGTCCGTATGTTTTCATAGACAGAAATAGCTTCTACTCCCTGAAAGGGGAGCATGATGGAGTTTAAGGTCTGTTCCTTTTCTTTTTCCTCCCCAAGTACAAGATATAAATTATCTGATTTTTGAAGATAGTTCATCTTCAGAGTTGACACATTTCTCTTCTACATTTTAAGTCTACCACAGAAATGCTCTTTCTTTAAAGAACACAGTGTCTAGAATTGAATGGATTAGTTCATTTTCATGTCAAGCTACATTCTCCAGTTCAACTTCTTCAACAATATTTTGGGGAGGTGCCTGTGGCTCAAGGAGTAGGGCGCCAGCCCCATATACCAAAGGCGATGGGTTCAAATCTGGCTGTGGCCAAAAACTGCAAAAACCCCCAATGTTTTGATCTTTAATTCTCCAACTCTTATTTCCTATTTTTCATTTGATGTGCAAGTTAAAGAAATATCAACTTAATTGCTGCTAGGAGAAGTCTAGCATCTACCCCATCCTTCTGCCCTGGCATAAATATTTTTGAAATGCAGAGCACTCCTCTTGACCTTGCCCTTGAAACAACTTCCTAGTCATAGACCCTGCCCCACAGATTGATGGTTACTTACTGACTTTCACAAAAATCCCCTTGCCACAGCCACAACCCTCCAACTTGAGTTGGTCAGTTGGTCCAGTATTGCCAGCTATATGGAATTTACCAAAAATAGTTCCTATATGTGACAGCTAAAACTATTATGGGTAATAATTGGATCCTTCAAATGATTGTTTTAATCACAAAGAAAATAATCGAGAATGGTTAATAGGCCAAAAATACAGTTTCATACATAGAATGAGAAATATTTAATAGCACAACAAAGTGACTGTAATCAACAGTAAGTTAAAATATACTTTCAAATAACTACATGAATGTAATTGGAATAACCCTAATAAAAAAATGAAAAATGCCTAGAATGATAGAATATTTTTATTATTTGATAATTTGATATTATTTGATTTGATTAATTCACATTGTATGCCTGTATCAAAATACCACAAGTACCCCACAAATATATAAAACTATTATATACCCATGACAATTAAAAATTTTAAAAAGAACTGTAGCAAAACTCTAACACTAATTTTTTTAATAGTCTCTTGAATCATACATTTCAGTTTTCTTTACAAACAAAGAAAATAATGTCAAACTAAGCTTTTTAGTTTTTATTCAGTAGTTCAATCTCTTTAGTTGAAACTTTGTTTTGGTAGGAACCATCGGATGGGCACGGAGTAAATGAAATCTTATAAATTTTGGAATTTTTTATCTGTCAAGGACTTATATACAGAGTATATATACACAAGGTGGCCATAAAGTTCATGTACAATTTAAAATAGCATGCAATTTAAAACTGCACTTGAAATTTATGACCACCCTGTATGTATGTATGCATGTGTGTGTATATATGTGTATGTGTGTGTGTGTATACACATATATTTATGGCCACCTTGTATGTATGTATGTGTGTGTGTATGTATGTATGTATATATATATAAATTTCAAAACCCAATAATAAAATACAATAAATTATCTAATTTTTTTTTGAGACAGAGTGTCATTCTGTTACCCTGGGCAGAGTGTTACAGTCTCATAGCTCACAAACAACCTCAAACTCTTGGGCTCTAGAAATTCCTCTTGCTTCAGCCTCTCAAGTAGCCTAGACTACAGGTGCCTGCCCCAATCCCTGGCTAGTTTTTTTCCTACTTTTAGTAGCGACAGGATCTCACTCTTACTCATTCTGATCTCAAACTGCTGAGCTCCATCAATCCCACCTGCCTCAATCTTCCAAACTGTAGGATTACAGTGGTGAATCACCACGCCTAAATCAAACCATCTAATTTTAAAAAATGGGCAAACAGTTTAACAGTTCATCAAGGAAACATGTGGATGGGATGCATGTGCATTTGGAAACAGGCTCAGTATTATTAGTCATTTTACAAACTCACGTTAAAAGCGCATGATGCTATCACTATACATCTACAAACTAGCTAAACAAAAAGAATTGAGCGGACTAAGCCCTGCCAAGGGTGAGGAGGAGCTGGAACTCCTGGCAAATGGAACAGTTGTCCTGAAAATTGTTTGGCAGTTTAAAAGAAATTTGAAGAGTGTACAATAGTCATCCCCCTCTCAGCCCTTTAACTGAGAGAAATAAAACTTATATTTATTATTACAAAAACATAAGCACAAATGTTCATAGCATTTTGTTCGTATTACTCGAAAGCTAGAAGCAGAGTAAATGTCCACACACGGGTGAATGGATAAACAAACTGTGATATTCTCGTGAAATACTACTCAGAAATAAAGATAAATGAGAGCAGGTATTGATTCACAATCTTTGTTATAAGAATGAAAACGGTATCAATGAATCTCTAACTTACAATGATGAGTGAAAGCCAGACCAAAAAAAAAAAAAAAAAAAAGAGTTCACAGTATATGATTCCAGTTATATAAATGTATAGAAAATGCAAACTTACCTACAGTGACAGAAAGCAGGTTAGGGCTCTCTGCACATCGGCGGAAGATGTAGGAGTAAAAGGATATAAAGGAGCATCGGGAACCTTTGAGGAGTAAGTGATCTGTTTATTATCTTGATTGTGGTGATTGTTTCACGAGTAGCAATATGTCATAACTATATATATGTACATTTACACCCAGTCTTAGACATACCTTCTTATATTTTCTTCTAGATATTAATCAACATTACCTTTGATCGCTTAGATCTGTCATGCATTGGGAGTTAATGTTTGCACATAGTATAAGATAAAAATCCAAGTTCACGTTTGTGGATGTCAGCTACTCAGGCACTATTTTCCCATTGACATCCGTTGACTATTTCAGAAAAATAGGACGTGTGTATTTCTATTTTACCATGCTCTCTTCTGTTTCATCGATATGTCACTTAGTCCTTACACTAACACCCAATTTTCTTAATTCCTGTTGCATTATAATAAGTCTTCAACTCAAATAATGTATATTCTGTTTTTTTTCTCCATTGTCGCAATTGTTTTGTCTTTTCTAGATCTTTTACATATTCCTCCAAATTTTAGAGGAATAAATTTCCTCAGTTTTTATAAATTAGCTAAAATCTGGTTGGAAATTAAGTTGAATCTATCGATTAATTTAGGATAATTATCATCGTTAAAATAGTTAGATATACTCCTCAAACAAAGTATATCTCTCCATTTACTTAGTTCTTTATCTCAGTAATGTTCCGTTATTTTCAGCATGCATATTTAGTTTGTTAGATTAACCAAGTGTTTTTTAATTCGATATCCTATTATTCACTAAAAATATATAAAAAGCAATTGATTTTTATATATTGATCTTGAATCCTGTAACCTTGATGAATTTTCTTATTATTCACAGTAGCTTTTGTGTAAACTCTTTGAGATTTTATCTAACCAATCATGTAATTGTTTAGAAATTACTGTAATTAAATTAGTATTACAGGTAAATAAATGGAATTATTTTTTCCCTTTTCTATTGCCATTTTATTTTTTTCCTAAACTTACTGTGCACAGTAAGTTTATGAAAAAATGAAATCTAGATACATTATTGAATAAAAATTACTGCAATTAATTACTGCAATTAAATTAGTATTACAGGTAAATAAATGGAATTATTTTTTTCCTTTTCTATTGCCATTTTATTTTTTTCCTAAACTTACTGTGTACAGTAAGTTTATGAAAAAAATGAAATCTAGATACATTATTGAATAAAAACAGTAAGAGTAAGAGGTAGAGGTTGAATGTTTGTGACCCTTGCAAAAAATTTATGTTTCGAAACCTGATCTCTAATTTCCAATGTGATGACATCTGGAAGGGGAGCCTTGTGGAGGTTTACTTCACGAGGTCAGAACAACGAGCTTGATAAGTTCATTTGGAAAAAAAAAATCAGACTCTCCAGAGGGGCTGAAAACTGAAAGTCAGTATTATTTTTTATTTTTTTATTTTTTATTTATTTATTTATTTATTTTTTAGTATTATTTTTTAATGTCAAGATCAAAGTAAAGTTTTCTGGTCACAAAGGCTTCTCTCTCTCTAAAGTTTTCTGGTCACAATTTTCCAAGGGCAATATTCTAACATTAAAGGAGAAATAAAATAATTTAGATCTCAAATTTAAAATGCATGCATTAAAATGAAACAGTATAATCCCGGACAAGTTTACATCATTAATTTGTCAGCAATGTGAATAAATCCCATTCTGTAAGCATCGATAGAAATGGAACACTGAAAAAATGACACATTTCTTCTTATTTATTGCATGTATGAATCCAAGACCAATATCCATGCAAGCCACAAACCTAAGTAACATAGATAGAAAATGGTGAATATCAGTGTGATCTGTCAAAACACTCTGGTCAGATCCCTAACTAACATTACCTGCTCTAATATCACTTGCAGAATATATCATTAAACCATAATTTCAAGCCCGTTTTTCAAATTAGGACAAGCAAGATTTTATTTTACTCTTTTCACTTTATTTCAAATCTGTTTATTTCATTAATTCAAACTCCTTATGCACAAAACTGGTTTTGAAGAATCGAGTGAATGCTCATAGTTATTCTTAAATATCTTTTAATAAATCCTTATAGTTTATAATAATCCTCAGAGATGAGAAATTTATATTTCTATGTTACATAAACTACACATTACAAAATTTTAGCCTGAATTTTTAACTTCTGTTCTTTTAAATAATAGATAGAACACATCTTTTTATTGAGCTCTTCACAAAGACTTTTGATATACTGAAAAAAAATGATAAAATTGTTTTCAGTTTTTTCCAATACTTAACATTCATTTTGTTTCTCTAAATCTGTGATTTTCTGGTGTGCTATGAGAGCATCTTAGGTGTGCTTTGAAAAATTTTAAAGATAATTAGTTAAATTATTATTATTACTTTTTTTTTTTTTTGGAGTTTTTGGCTGGGGCTGGGTTTGAACCCTCCACCTCCGGCATATGGGGCCGACACCCATGTACTCTGTTGAGCCACAGGCCCTGCCTAATTAAATTATTTTTGAAAGACATTCAAAGCACAGTAAGTAAAGGGTGTGCATAAAGCTCGGGTACAATTTAAAGATGTAAATTTTAAATTGCACACAAACTTTATGAACACTCATTCTTTTTTTCACTCTTTTTTTTTGCTCAGCCTAATGTAAGTGGGTTGCAGAAGTGTAACTATAGGTGAAAGTGTGCCATGTGCCGTGAGAAAGAAAAGGTTGAAAAACAATGGTCTAGAAGACCATGGAAGAGGAAAGGGACTAAAGCCCACTGGGAGGCATATGTGGGAGGGTACATGCATGGGGACCCATGGCCTTAAGGAAACATGTGGCCTTCCTGGTCCTTACGTGCATCCTTTTGACTGAATCCCAATTTTACACAACATATCCTTTTATTAAAAGAAATACAGCAAAGAATGTGTTTCTTTGGGTGCTTTAAAAGAACAATCTTGAAATCAGAAGGCCACAGGTTCCCTACCTGCTCCTCCCACCTCCCTGCGGAAGGGAAAGGCTTTTGGGCCAATGTGACAGGTAAGGAGAAATGACCTAGCGTCATGTGTCACCAGTCAAAGGCACAACTTTGAGAACACACATTGCTTTAACACACACACTTGTGCACACACTCATCGCCTCTCTATGTGTCCCTTTACTGCTTTGACTTGGAATATCCCTTTGTCCACTTACTTCTTTCACTCTCACACTCAAAATCTCAAATACATCTTTTGACTCCAATTAAATTGTTTAGCTGCTATAACTTTCCAAGACCTTTGCCTTTACATACTTTGTCCTTAGCACTTTTATCCTTATTTGAATATTTCACAAATCAGGAACTTTCCGGCATATCAAGAGGAGGCACAAACCTGCGAAGTTCATTCATTTTCATTCAACAAACAGTTATTTGTCAATAGAGAGATGTGCCAAGTTCTGGGGAAACACTGGTGAGAAACAAGTGTTTTTTCCCACCCTTCTTTATTTTGTTCTTGCTCGGCTATGTGATCTCAAACACGGCTCTTTCCTGTAGTCCTCAGAGTTTGCGTTCTACTCGTATTCTCCGAAGTTGGGACCCTGGAACTGTCTGTAGGATTGACCTTTCTGTTGTTGGTGGTTAGTTTGTTTTTTTGACAGTCTCACTCTGTTGCCCTGGGTAGAGTGCCCCTGTGTCATAGCTCAGAGCAACCTCAAACACTGAGGTTTGAGCATCCTCTTGTCTCAGCCTCCTGTGTAGCTCGTTACACCAGGCTAGCTTTTCTATTTTCAGTAGAGATGGTATCTCGTTGGTGCTTGGGCTAGTCTGGAACTCCTGAGCTCCGCAGTCCACCTGCCTCGGCCTCCCGGAATTCTAGGACTACAGGTGTGTGCCACCTCATCTGGCCTGAATTGCCCTGCTTGTTCCTGTGGGTTTGGTACCCAGTACTTTCTGGGGAAAACAAACAAATAAACAAACAAACAAAAAGCCCATATTCCAGTTCAGCTGCCAGGATCAACATCCTACTTCAATCTGATTTTATTTTTCCCAACACATCAATAACTCTTAAAATGGTCTTCCCTCTCCATGGGCACACGAAATTCTCACTAACAAAGCCAGAAGGCCTGTTAGAAAGTCTAGATGAGCCCACACCGTGTAACTCCCTCTGACTTCATCTCCGCATGCTTCTAACTGTCTTTCTTTTGTTCACCTCCTTTTGGTTTCATAGTAAATTCTTTCTGTCTGTCTCTGTAGATAGATAAAATATGTAGATATGGATAGGTTAACTATTTAGATATAATATTGAAATGGAAATTATATTACTGCCTTTATATTATGAATTTGAAAGTATTTTAGTCCCTTGACCTTCAAAATCTCAAAGCCATAATATTATGTAATTTGTTTTTACTGTTTGACTTTGTTGTTGCATGTTTAGTATTTTATATTCACCCACAGATGTTGGCAATGGGCGCCTTTTTATAAAGCTAAAAATTAAATGAATAAATTATAAATGAATGTATCGTTTTTTGTGTATGTGCCTGGAGACAGAGGAAATGACTGCATTTTCAAAACCAGAATATAAATAAATAAGCGTTTTAAAATCTGGGTTCAGAATGCCCTTATGGAAACTGCAATCTTTACTTCCTTTTACAGTTTAAAAATGTCACCTTCCACATCCAAGGAAGACAGCAGCAGTGTTACACAAAAAACAAAGATAAAAATCGTCACTGTTTCTCTTACTCTTTTTGTCACCACTTCTGAGAAATTGACTCTTGGTGATGTTTTTTTCTGGATGTTCTAACATTGACAGATGAAGGAGGCATCTGAATTTTCTGTTTGATACTGAACACGGAGAAGGGCTTTGACCCTTTGGATGAGGCTTTCATCTCAGTGTTCAAGCTCTCACTTCAGTAGCAACAAAGGCAGCTAAATGGATTCGGCAACTGAACACCTTCTTGTAAAGGACAAAGCACAGTGGCCTCACTCCTCACCTAAACATTAGCAGAGCAGCTGCAGGGTTAACTCTAGGGGACAAAGATTGAGACGTAATGTGGCCCAGCATGAACACATCCTTATGCGAAGGATGGCAAGGAGAATTGGAAACCATCAAGAAGTCTTCCCAATTTTTGTTATCGCCTGATGATGGTAACCTTATGCGTCTCCTCCAGAGCCCTTCCTGCCTGTCTAATTCTCCACTCCTTGTTGTTCACAAAAGTGAAGGCAGCAATTTGTATATCCTTCACCCTTCCCACTTTGACTGGAGCTATACGTTCCTAGGTGGCTTCTGAGATGGTGTTGGATAACAAGGCCAAATATGATGATACACATGTATGGTATAGTCCTTAATCATGGCGTTAAGAATAAAAAAAACTGTTTAAAAATATGTTTCTTTGTCTTTTCTATTTCACGTAAAAAATACTGATGCTTTGGGGGAGAAATAACACTGCCTCAGGTTTTTTACGGCATCTACGTTATAAATGATTCTCTTTGATCAACATCTAGTGCAAGCTCTCCGTTTTTTTAGAGTCGTGGAGGCAATGATTTCATATCACAGTATTTTGACTCTTGACAGCTCAGTGGGAGTGAGGAAAAGGAGGGGAGTTGAGTAAAGGAGAAGAAACGGTGGGGAAGAGGAATTCAAAGTCAGGCCAACAGTGACAGGCAAACTCGGGACCAGCTGTGCAAAATGTCACTTGATCTCTTCCAGAGATTGGTGTGCTGGGCTGAAAGACAACTACTAATTAAAATGGTGGCTGATTATCATGTAAGAAGTGACACAATTTGTCTAAGACCTGGAGTAAAAGATGAATCACTTTTATTTGCAGAAAATTCTAATTTAAAAATATGCTTTTTTAGATGAACAGCTGTGGTATGTGTTTGAAAAGAGACATGTGGTAATTAAAATATTTTTTATTTCTGACTGAAATGTTCATATTGTATTTTTGTTATGTGTCAATTTTTACATTTCTATAAATAAGAACAAAGCACGTTTTGTGCACCATCTAGACATGTATACAATTCATAATTTTTAAGGCTGTGTTAAAATTAGATACCCAGATGATGATTGAAAGCTCAGCTCTTACTATAAAAACCTTTGGAATATTAAGTGTGAAAGATAAATGATCTTTTTTGTGGGTTTATATTTATTATAGCAGATTCATAGGCCTTTTTCAGAGCAATTGTACTGAATGCGTCTATTGAATGTGTCTCTTTCACAGTTAAGGGTTTTCCGATTACACATACACAGAAAATGATTTTATTGGTTCAAAGGAAAGACATAACTCTGATTTCGAATAGTTGCTCCAAGTTGGCAGAGCTTGTCTGATAAGAATGCCATAGATGGACAGGTAAATATCTCAATTATATAAACAGTAACGCAAAATAAGCAGAAATAAAAGCAAATTTTATTTTATTGCTCTTCACTTCATTGTACATTGCAGACATTAATTTTTATTTTTTTTTTAATTGAAAGTTTATGGCAGCCTTTCAAGCAGCAAGTCCATTGGGATCACTCTACTATTTTTATTTCTCCTGCAGCGTGTGTTCACTTTACGTCTCTGCCTCTCATTCCGGTCATTATTTCAAACATTTTTATTATTATCTTTATTTTTATCTTTTAGGTTAATCTGTGATCAATGACCTTGACATCACTATTGTAATTGTTACAAGTGGAGCCCAGGTAGCCGCAGAGTAAATTGATAAAGGTTGTGTGTGTCCTGACTGCTCCAGCAATTGGCCCTTCCCATATCTCTTTGCCTAGCCTTGGCCTTCCTCTTTCCTGGTCCAAAACATATTGAAATTAAGCCAAATAATCCAATGACTTCCAAGTGCTCAAGTGAAAGGAAGAGTCACATATACTTCACTTTGCCTATAGGTTAGGAATTATTAAATTTAGTGAGGAAGGCATATCAAAACCAAGCCAGGCTGAGAGCTGGGCCTCTTGTGCCCACACAGTCAGCCAAGTCATGTATACAAAGATAAAATTCCTGAAAGAAATTAGAAGTACTACTCGAGTGAACACATAAATGATAAGAAGGAAAAACAGCTTCATCGCTGATATGAAAAATTTTTAGTAGTTTGGGTAGAAGATAAATCAGCCACAGCATTCTTTAAAGACGAAGCCTAATCCAGAATGAGGCTTTAATTCTCTTCAATTCTATGAAGGCTGAGAAAGCTGCACCAATTGCGGAAGAAATGTTTACAAGCTAACAGAGGTTGGTTTACGGGGTTTAAGGAATGCTGCCCTCTCTATAACGTATCACCACAAGATGAGGCAACAGGTGTTGATGCAAAGCTGCAGCAAATTATCCAGAAGGTAAAGCTGAGATCGTTGATGAGGATGGTGACAGTAACATATTTTCACTTTAGACAAAACAGCCTATATTAGAAGAAGATGCCTTCTAACACTTTATTTACTAACCAGAGAGAAGAAGTCAAAGCTTGGCTAATTCTCTTGTTAGGGGCTGAAGCAGCTGGTGCCGAAGTAAAAGCCAATCCTCATTTATTCCTCCCCAAATCCCAGAGCCCTTAAGAATTATGCTAAAATACTCTGCTCATAAATGGAACAACTAAGGCTGGATTATAGCACATCTATTTACAGCAGGGTATATTCAATATTTCAAGTGCACTTTGAAGATCTACCACACAGAAAAAGATTCTTTTTCAAAATATTACTGCTTAGTGATAATGCACCTGATCACCAAAGGCCTTTGATAAAGATCTACAAGATAATGTTTTGCTTGGTCACAGGACATTCATTACAGTAATTCAAGAAGGAGCCCAAGATTTGAGAAGTAATTTCAACTTTTGAGTCTTATTATTTGAAAAAAGCATTTCATAAAAGTATAGCTGCCAGAGATAATGAGGCCTTTGAGGCAGCTGAGTGAAGGAAGTTGAAAACTTTCTTGACAGAATTTACCATTTTAGGTGCCATTAAGAGCAGTCATGATTCATGCGAGTACATCAAAATAGCAACATTAACAGGCGTTTGGAAGAAGTTGGAAGCGAACCTCAGGAGTGACAGAGAGGGGTTTAATGCTGAAAGAAGTAACTATAGATGTCACATAAGTATTAACAGAACTATAATTAAAAGTGGATCCTGTAGTTGGGACTACATTGCTGTCATCTCACGATAAAATCTTAAATGCTTGAGGAGTTGCTTCTTATGGGTGAGCAAAGAAAGTAGTTCTGTTGAGACGATAACAGAAGATTAAACATGTTGCACACACTTAGTTGAAAAAGCAGAGACAGGCTTGGAGAAGTCTGACTGTAATTTTAAAAGATGATCAACCAGTGATAAAATGTGAGCTATGAAGAAATATGTCACCGAAGGATGAGTCGGTCAGTGCGAACAAACTTTGTTTTCTTATTTTCAGAAATTGCCACAACTACCCAAATCTTTTTTTAAAAATAATTTTATTAAATCATAATTGTGTACATTGGTGCAATCATAGAGCACAATGTGCTTCATATACAATCAGAAATGTTTTGATTGTACTGTTACAGATAGCCTTCATGGCATTTTCTTGATCACTATATAAAGACATTGATACTCTACCTTTAATAAGTTTCACCAGTACTCTGCTAAGATGCACCGTAGGTGTGATCCCACTAATTGCCCTCCCTTCACCCTTCCTCTCTCCTCCCCTCCCCTCCCTTTTCCCCTTCCCTGTATTCTTGTGCTATAATTGGGTTCTAGCTTTCATATGAAAGCTATAAATTAGCTTCATAGTAGGGCTGAGTACATTGGACACTTTTTCTTCCATTCTTGAGATACTTTGCTAAGAAGAATATGTTCCAGCTCCATCCATGTAACCACAAAAGAGGTAAAGTCTCCATCTTTCTTTAAGGCTGCATAGTATTCCAAGGTATACATGTACCACAATTTATTAATCCATCTTCAATGACTATCCCAATCGATCAGCAGCCTTCAGTATCCAGGAGGCTCCACCAGAAAAAG